>CM076723.1:23094218-23334218 GCA_038501795.1 Pseudopleuronectes americanus
TATTTGATGTGGGAGGGCGCGAAAGTTGGCGTGGGGGGGGGAGACGTGGGGCGAGCAGTATGTGCTTGTTATCATTGGGAGAGGGTGCGAAGATCCTAACAACCTTGAAATATAAAGAAAAAATAATACATCAGGGTTAAATTGGTTGCGAGGAGGAAGGCTGACGGAACCAAGGGGATACTCGCGTGTGGCAATTAAGCATGTATCAGAATTAATTGGGTTGGTGCTTGTTTGAGAACCTGCATATTGTCTTATGTTGAGGGGTGGATGGGAGGGGGTGGGGCGAGGGACCGTCGTATACTGATGTTATTTTGACGGAGTGTGTGGCAGGCGCACAAACGGCGCATGGGTGGATTGTGGGGATTGAGCGACGGAATGGGACCCATGGCTTATATGTGGTTGAGGAGGGTTCATGTTATTTATCGTCGGGGGGTACCTCTACGGAGGAGGGGGAGCGAAGGCTGCAAGCGCCCCGAGGGGTAGGGGGGAGGAGGCGCGATGACGATAGGGTGGGGAGGAGACGTAGAAAAGCGTCTAGGGACTGAACCAGACTGTTAATGTAAACGGGGCTTGAATGTGGGCAGGTAGCGAGCATTAGCAGCCTGTGAGAGGAATCCACACCCTGATTCACACACATCATTTGGGGTTGCGGGCGCCCGGGGATGGGGACGGGTGAAGGGGTCGGGCCTGTAGGCCGGTCCCCTCGGTGGTTTGGCGTCATTGGGGATGGGGGCCATGGGGGTTGGGCGCAGAGCTGCAAGCGAGTCCCTATCTGCATGGGGTTGGTTGCTGGCTATGGGGCTGGGGGGGGTGGGGGGTGGAACACTGGCGGGCCCGCCAGAGGGCGGGGCGTGGACGGACAAGTGGGGATATGTTGGGACCAAACGGGCCATAGAGGATAATGGAGGCACAGACAAGCTGCTGGTCATGGGCCCGTCCCAGCTTAATGGTACTCCCACTGGTCTCTATCGTACGTTGGTCTATTTTATGGGCCACAGTCAGGCCCTTTCTTATTGGATTTGGATTCATATCTCGTCAAAAGAACACCATGGACGAAATACTGTATAAGTCGAAGAGCTAGCATCTATAGGCAGCTCCCCAAATTACGTACCCAGGCCCTCCCCCGCTCCCAGGCAATCTCGGACATGCGGAGTAGGGTCAGTACACCGGTCCCCGGGGTCCCCCCCCACCCCTCTCCCCGTCCGGCCCCCACACCCGCAGGTTCATACTCCAAACCTTGAACCTCAAGGATCTCTATGTAAGGGCCTTTTGTCTATTAGCTCGGGAACCACACAATACCGGGGCGCTGCGTTGCAGGGGGGTCCGGTAAAGTCCCACGTGGTTATCTGCGTGTCGCCACTCGTCAACATTGTATTGTCCCCGGACGAGGGTAAGCGCACCCCCCCCACGGCCCCTTTCCTTGGGGGAGAGTCGGGCGGCCCCGGCGCGTTTTTAGTTGCTCTAGATTGTGGTACAAGCCCTGTGCCGATTATTGCGGGATTGCTGTGGTTGCAGCGGCCTCGACCTAAACGAATATTCGGGGAAAATCTGGCTACACGAGATGGGGCAGGTATCCTCAGGGCCCACGTTCGCGCCATAAACCCCCCACGGCCCTGCCCAACAGCACTTTTAGGTCGCCAGGGCCGCGCACTAGTTGCGTCTTCATGGGGGTCACCACAACCAACCCCCCCCACCCCAACGTTGGGGAGAGGGGCGGCCCTGGCATGTGCAATGGAGCAGTGCAGGCACCTGGAGAGGGCACATTTTGCACAAGGGGGATTATCTGTGGCTGGAGGGGCGGGTACTCATGTGAGGGTAGGAGGGGGTTGGGGTGAGGGCGACAATATCGTGCTTTTTGGGAACAAAAGACTGGGGGCTTTGAGGAGCCCAGGGTGACCGGGCGTACCTGTCAAGAAGCGCGGAAAGGAGGGTAGGAACAACCAGCAAGGAGACGGGCGGCATACACAGGTGCAAAATTCAGTTTGTTGGTGCCGAGGGAATAGGAAACAGCGGGGGGGGGTGATGTATTGGAAGGCTCCACTATTTGGGCGAACGCAACTGGGGGGTCAGAGTGCCCACACCTCCGAGCGCATGTTTTGGAGGAACCGGAGGTCTCATCGTTACTGCATCGGGTTTTACACACTTTGCAAGTGCGCCCAGTAGATGGATGCAAGGATGGCCCAGTTGGGCGGTTTAGCTGGGAGGATGAAAAAACTGTTGGTGGCCGTCGACTGGGGAGATCCACCTACGGGGAGGTCATCAATCAACCAACTCGGACAGGTGAAGGGTGGGATCCCGTTAGGTCTCTTGACCTCCAACCTTCCGGCACCCCCGCGTGCGTGGCGCCCTTGCTCATGATCAGCTAGCGTCCAGTGAATGGGGGGCGTGGTCTGCTTGGTCTGTTGACATAACACTGGTGTGGGGAGTGTTGGGAGAATGTTACTATGAGTGTGGTCCCCCAAGGGGGGGATCGGCCCTACTCCCACCACCCGGCGGGGGGGGTGGGCTCGGGGTGAGGCACCGGCGCTAGTAGGGGGATTTGCGCCAACTACCACAAACACAGGTGAGACGGGTGCTTGAGTCGCGAGATAGCGGGACAGAGAGGACAAGAACAGGCCAGGGGCGAACCAAGGAGGGATGGCGAGGTGTGTAGGGGGTTAAATTAGGGTGGGTGGCGGGCGGTCAGGGTGCGAACATCACGGTGTGGAGAGGACAACCTAGTAGAGGACTAGGAGAGGGTGGATGATGGCGTATTGGGGATGAAGGGGGTAGTCGGAGCGGCTCTGGTGTTGGGAAGAGAGGCAACTGGGCAGCACACCAAAGACTCGGTGTGAAGGAATGACATGGAGGGCGACGTGGGTTGGGAGAACCGGGGGGAAAATGAGTGGGGAGTGGGATATTTTGACACGCCAAGCGGTCCATAGGGAGGTCAGGGCATACGCCGGTTGGCTGGGAGACGACGGACTTGGGAGTTCCACCCGTTAGTTTGGGGGGGCAGGGTGCGAACACGCATTCAAGTGTTGGTGCGGGCTGGTCGGGGAACAGGTCCGGCGGCGGGATCGGGAAATTGGCGAAGGGAAACCATATAGGTGAATAGAGTCTATTGGCGAGGGGGCGAGGGATCCCCACAGCGGGTTTGATGTATGGGGGTAGTGTCATGACAGTGATTCCCCTTGAGATCACGGGTCCCAAATTGGCGCCGTTTGGGTAAGGTGGGCAGGGGGAGCAATGTACGAGGGCACAGAAGTTGGGTGGTGGTCGGGGGGCACCTGGGGTATGCGCGGGAACCGGAGAGGTGGTGGGGGTTGGTACTGGGGCGTCCAGGGGCGGGGGGGTAAAATAGGAATAAGTAGGGTGAGTGTACGATCGTGTCCGAAGTTATGTGTGGGAATGGGGGGGGCCATCCGGGTCAATTTGGGGTGGGGGTGGCTTCCTGGCCGGATATTTTCGGTTTACATAAGAGTGAATAGAGTTCAGGGATTCGGGCGCGCCGGGGCAGTTACCTGCGCACCAGAAATGGGGGAGCGGCACCTGGTTACCAAAGGCACTCCCTAGGATGCCAACCTTGTGGGTGACCGGTTAGAGGGATGGCTTTGCTGGCGTTGTGGAAAGTATAGTGAGAACAGGGGATTGGGGAGGACTATGAGAGATGGGTGCAGCTGCAAGGGAACTGGTGGGGGTCGCGGGGGACGCGGCGGAAGAGGGTTTGTTACAAACACCCTAGCCGAGGTGCACGGAAACCACGAAGGCTATGGAGTTAACCCAGGCCGCGATGAGAGGGTTCAGATGAGTTAGGAGGGAGGCGGACTAGGATACGCGGTGGGAGTAGACAGGGACAATGGTGAGTAGAAGTCTGAGTAATGAAGAAGAGTCCAAAATGTAGGGAAGTGGATCGTCGGTGAGGTCTCTCACGTACAAGAATTAGAGGACAGCGGGTTGATGCGTTAAGAATGCTGGTATAATTTGCTCGGGGGAAGGAGGAATCGGTAGAGGGGGGCGTGAACCCGCAGACTCAGTAAGTGTGTTGGACGTGGGTCATGGGGTCTGGGATGTTAAAGATAAAGGTGAGCGGTATTGTTGACTATTCGTAGGGAAGAGACAATGTAGGACGTTTAGTTCGGGAGAAGGTCTTTAGCAGAGGTTTGGGGAACGTATGTGAGATGGGAGATTCGTCGGCTTGACTATCGGGTCACCATTGGGCATAGAGACAAGGGAGCAGTGGAGGCCCTGGGAGGTCGGACTGCTAATAGGGCTGTAGAGACTCCAAAAAAGCGACGAACGAAGACTCTGAGGACATAGGAGGGGTGGGAGCGTGATAGCCGAAAGCATATGATGGTCAACCGCCGAAAAGGGAAGGGGAGATCGCTAAGACCAGCGCGACTCGCCTGGCCGTCATGGTCGGATAGCGGCAACAGGGCTGGCTGTACTGGATGGATGGTTGCGGCGCGGTAAGCACCAATATTGGAGCTCTGGGTTGGTGGCTATTTTCGGTCGTTGCGTCCTGGAGGGACGAGGGGAAAAGGGGATGGGCTGTGGGGAGTTAATTTGGGTTGGTAGTATGTTTGGATATAGTTCTTGATGGGGGCGGAGCAGGGGCCGGGCTAGCCGGGGGGGGGGCGGGGGCCGGGTATGTGTTGTCTTTTCAGGGAAGAACAAGGGTGGAAACGACAAACTTAACCCGGGTCTAGGTTGGGAGGGCGAGGCTGACCAGCGCGATGGGTGTGGGCCGGTTCAATTTACAAGGGTTTCGGTGTTAGTTACCCTGGTGCCTTAGTATACATGTTGGGCAGGGGGAGTCGGGGCGTGGGGGGAGGTGCGTATCACCATAGATGTCTTTCTGGGAGCCATGGTTGCGGACCAAGGGGATCGTGTTATCGTTTGTTCTCCTGTGCGGCCTCTAGCGTGACGGGGGAACCAAATGGTTATCTCTGTGGTTGTAGACAGAGGGTATTGTTTTATGGGAGGGTACATATACAGCGCGTGGGGGGAGGTGAAGGGAGCGGGGGTGGGGGGGGACTGGCGGTAATGAAAAGGCATGGGTTGGGGGGGTAGAGGTTAGGAAATCTGACGTGTTAATCGGCTACAGGCGGTTGGATCGCTGGAAGTTGGAGAATTCGAGGTTGAGCCCGGAACCCCCTACCACCCCCAGGTTAACATTTTTTGGGTGCGGCGGGTGGGGGCGTTGAGGTGGTGGTGATTGGAGGTACCTGGGGTCACAGTTGGGGAGACGAGTTGGGGCGGGTCCTGGCCAGGCGTGTGGACGTCCAAAGTTCGTGAATGCGGTCCCGGTTCTTTAGATATGGGGGTGGATTTAGGGCTTTGAGAGGCCGTGGGGGTCGAATGTTGGGTTCCCTAAGGGCCTAGGCGGGCCACGCCTGGGGTTAGGGGTAGGTAATGAGTGGTAATGGAAACCCACCGGCGGCCGGGTTGGGTACGCGTGTTTGCCTGGGGATACGGGCGAGGGCACAAAAAGCGGTGGAGCAACCCAAAATCCGAGGCGAAGGGAGAGGGGGGGTGGGATTGGGGATTATGACGTGAGAGGTTGGCTGGGGTCCCACACTGTCTATATGGCACATGCTTGGTAAGTTTTAAGGTCTAGTAGGGGGTGGTGGTAGAACACCAAACCTAGTTGTCACCTGGCGGCTATCACCCGAGACCAGGCGTTTGCCGTCGTTCGACTTACCAGGCTTAGTGCCCCACCCTTGATCTCCTGAAATTGGTACTGGGACCATGGGTTGGCAACGGGCAATCAAGAAGCCAGGAGGCCTCGGCTCCTGACGGGAGAACCCCAACGAATAAGGGGCCGGGCGCCAGTTAGATTAGGGAGAACGGTGCGCGTCAGTCACGTCGTCGCTGTCTATTGGTTGTTCGGGGAGAAAGGGTAACCACCCGGCACCAGCCGACCAAATTTTCTATTGGGGTTTCGGAGGTGGGCCGGACAGGGCTCTTCTTTGCTTTTAGTGTGTGGTACATGTAGGCGAGATTATGGGGCCGGATAGAGCCCGGGAGACCGGGGGAGGGCCAATGAACGTCTTGGGATTAAGCCTGCTCGGGGATCCTGGACCACCCCTCTACGGCGCCGCTCCGTTCCTCTCAGCTCCCCCTATGGGGGCGGTTTAGTTGGTATTCCAGGTTGCACTCCCCCCCATATACCCCACCCCCCACATACTACACACCCCCCCCACCAACCTACCCTCATCCCCCCTCCCCAATCACCTACCCATCACCCCTCTACTCACCCAATCCCTAACCCACCCACCCACCCCCCCCCCCCCCCCCCATCCCCCTATCCCCCCACCTTAATGTGTCGTGTTGACTGTGAGCACCAAGTTGTGATGAGATGAGGGTATTTGACGGCGGAAGTTTTATTGGGTGAGTAGGGGGTATAATGTGGCCAATGGGGACGTCGGGCAAGCGGATGGGCGTTGAAAACCGAGGGAATGCACGCGTTGGGCTCAAAGCGACGCGGAGTTTCGAGGCCGGGGTGCGGGAGTCGAAGACAAGCCACGGCAAGGGGGCGAGGCCCAGGGGGGGCTACTTCGCCATCTAGGTCTTCCGTTGCCGTGCCAGGGGAATAGGTCCGCTGGGGACGTGGGCGGGTATGCGTAGGATGTCTTCCCAGGGGACTCTCAGCAATTGGGGAGGGCCACACGCCCCGCCCAGATACTGGGTTTAAGGGTTATCACATGTTAACATGCAGCCGGTTTAATTTGGCAACAGGCAACGCAGGGAGCCCACCAAGGCTGGGTCTCCTGGGGATTGTACGTCGGAGTGAACCCATTACTGATACCGGTATCTCGTCTTCACCGTGGTTGGTAACCCCCACAACTATTTGGAGGGGTCGAGGGAGTACACGGGACCTCTTGGGGCGCCCCGGGTACCCAAATTCAAGGGGCCCAAAACCCACCTCCCTCCAAAACAAAACCGAATCAATCATACCCCGGTGGTGGGGCGGTGAAGGCGAGTCCAAGGAGGCGACTGGCGGTCGGGGGATCGGCGGTTGTCGGGGAGACCATTACATAATGGCTGTGGGCTCCCCTAGTGTGAGTGTCCCTTCCTTCGTATACAACACAGGGTGTCTGGAGCGCTGTTTGTCATCCGACCCTGTGTTTGTGGGGAATGTGGTCACCGTCGGTCTAGAGAGGTGGAGGTATGAGAGGATTCGGCGGTGGTTCGTAGATGGCGACGGTGACGCCACAGCTGGGGTCTGGGGGGAGTGCAGGCGGGCTTACCGGGCTAGGGAGGGCCGCGTCAGTACCTGTGAGAACTGGGGGGAGGGGCAGAATGGACCTGGAGGCCCCAACGGCGGGCAGTGAGGGTGATATCTGGGCGGAGAAGGGGGGATCGAGCCCCAGAGCTCTTAGATTTTGGGGCACGCGGGAACATCCCCACGGGACGACGCCTGGTCCCTAGTAGAAGCCGATCGATGGAGGGGGGGAGTTGGGAGGGGAGCGACACCAATTCGTTGTGGCCATACTTCGCTTCAATAAGGCCCCTGGGACCCAGTCTGACGGTCCTAAGTATGGGCTTAAAGGCCCGCATAGTGTCGGGATGCCACCAATGGCCCTTGCCCCACTCTATGATTATGATTATGTACAGGTGTGTCCACTGTGGGAGGTGGCTACTGCGCAAAAAACCCTACCCCCACCCCACCCCCCCAATTGGCCGCGAGGGCCCCCACATGGTAATGCAGTTATTGGAATCTCCCCCCCCCGAGGTGCCCCCGGTCACCCAGTTTAAGTGTACTGGTTAGATGACATTATCTAAATGATTGACACTGTATAATGATTGTGCAACTGTTGGCTTTGGGCTTCGTCGTAATCTATTGGAAGTGGGGGACGTTGGTTATGGGGGCAGTGGCTAAATGGTCGGATGGTGGGAAGGGTCAATGGGTAGTGAGGCGAGCAGGACGAAGGTAAAAATGGAATCGGTGAGGGAGGTGTACTTGTCTTGGATAGGCGGGTGGTGTCTAGTAGGGAGGCTGCGGAGTGGCAGTGGATTGCGGGTGGATGGGGTAAGTGGGTTCTTCCTCATGGGCTAACCGGCGTGGGGAACCCGGTGGGTGTGGGGTTACCGGGGCGCCACCCCCCATCCTTTTTAACGGCGGGGATAAGTGAGGTGTATCGGTCGGATCTTTTCGGGCACCAGTAGCATTGTGTCCAAAACAGTCCCCCAGGCGGCGGCGGATGTGGACGTTATGGCGTGGCGGTCGATGAGCCGCGGACTTGGGTGGGCGGTGAGTCTGCGCGGGAGCGGGGAAGCGGGTTGGCTACCAGGCGTGAGGCCCAAAGTTAGGGATCAGGGGTTGGAGGGCCTGAAACGGGGGATTTATGGTGCGAACTGGGGGAATAACAAAGCCGATGGGGGGCGCATGGGGGTTGAAAGGGCCAGGTTACGATCTTGGAAACCAGGCACAAGTTCTGTCGGTGGTGCCTTGGGTATGAGGGTGGTAGACACGAAGCAGTAGTGAGCAGTTTACTCATATTAAACTATTTTCTAGATAATGTGAGGAGCCCCAATCGAAAGGATGGGTCTGGAGGATGTGTTAAAAGGGCAGGGAATCTACGGTAACGGTCGGTGTCCAGATTAGTCTCTGTTTAACCAGTTGGTGTGGACGTGTATGCTGGAGCGTTCAACGAGGTGGAGTGGTTGAAATTGTGGGGATAGCGGGGACTACGCTCGTAAAGCGCAGCAGTGGTTTCTTTTAGGTTTGGGACCTCTGGACGTCTTGGAATCTTGAGATGAAACCTTTGATATTGGTAAATGGGTGAGAGGGATACGGGGGCGTGTCGGTGTCGACGTCCACCAACCCCACAGGCTGACGATAGGTCCGGGAGGGGCTATATAGAGGCCAGCAAAGAACCGCGGGGGAAGGACGAATGATAGAAGATATGATGGGCAGCACAAACGCGCACAGGCAAGCTGGGCATAGGAAATCCAACACCGCATCGAGCTCAAAAAGAGGGCGGGATGCCTACTGGATGAGCACTTCGATTTGTTTAGTCTGTGGTTCAGGTTGGGATCTTGCATATGGGAACTGGGGGAGCAGCAGTAGGGATCGGACTGGTAAAAAACCCCAATACAAAATCACCAAGCCGGCGTATGCGATCAGGGTTTTGGGTTAGGTTGGAGGTAGAGCCGGCGGCAAAGTGGTACACTGGGCTGTGGAAAAAAACATCAAACACCGACTCAAATCAATAAAATACTCTACCAGGTATCTAGTCTGGGTTCACAAATGGTGTTGTTACCTGGCTTTCAGTTCAACTGTGGGGGGGGGCCGGGGTAAGTGGGGGAGGGAGAAGGGGGCAGAGGTAGACCACCTACGTAACTTTGTTGTTTATTGGGCCAGCCCGGGTGGGGTCTTTGGTTTATGCCAGGGAATGGGGTTTGCAGAGGGAATTGGCCATAGTCGTTGGTTTGAGGCTATCGGGCGTGTCACGTGTAGAGATCGCTGGCGACACGTAGCGTGACGGTGACGATGGATTCTTTAAAGAGATTGGCGTCGGGGCGGGGACTTTATGGAAAAATTCTTACCATACATTCTTATTTTTTGAAAATGTCAGACTTACGTACTTTTTTGGTTTTGTCTCATGTGTCCATCTAGGACTGGCGTGGGTCTTTTGCGTTTATTTTTTAGTCGGTTAAGTTGGCGAGTATGTGTTTCCGCGCGCCTTCAGTGGCCGCGCGTTATTGGTCCCCGTCGGCAATACGCATAAGTCGCGTTTTACCTGGTTCGGGCTGCGTTATCTTATTTACTGTCGTTGTCAGATTGCGGTCCTGGAAGTGTAACGCTCTTCGGCCTACAAGGCGCTACATTAATCGTGTTCTAGTTGTGGCTGAATGACGTTAGATTTATTTTAGAAGTAATCGTGCTTCCCCAGGTGTCCAGCCATTGCTTATTGTGACTTGCGAGTTATTCGTATATGGTCCCAGGTTGAGACTAAAATAAATTGGGCATTAATTGCTGTCCGGAACTATAGCGCTAGGTACGCGATATAGGGCGGACTTTGTTTTGGCTGGTTTGTTTCCGGTGTGGTTGTGCGGCTATTCGCTCAATAGGGTGGGAGTGGTGAGGTTGTTGGTTGGAGGGTGGGTGTCCTCATATGTACTATCTAGACAATCGTATCTTAACTCTGTTGTCCCTTTCTTTAAGATTATTGTCCCGGATGGGGGCTTCTTAATATTACTATGCGTCTCAAAAGTAAGGCACAGAGTGAGGGATGGTATTAATGTGGAGGTCTCCCCGCTTCCGACTACGAGTGTTTCGATCTTGATGTTTAGACTTGGTTTCGGGTGCGGTGTTAGGATGGTTTGGGTTTCGCCGCATGAAAGTGGATGTTTGTGGTTGCCGCGGTTGGATGAACAGCGTTGTAACAAGATCGATCTGAAACTATTTACACGTCGCACAGCAGGGTTTTTTAGACAGCTGCCAGGGGTTATGTGATATCGGGGTGCCCCGGAGGTTAAGACGAGAACGTCCAGAGGCCGGCACACGGGCCGCATGGCGCTGGGAGACGTGATACGCCGAGAAGATTAGGCCGTGCATGGTGAGGATGGTGAGGCTCCAGGTTCAGAGCTGCAGACGGAGGCATCCAGGGGTCCGGAGTATTTTAAGCATAGTCACAAAGGAAGTGTTAAGTTTGCCTTGTGTTTACTGGGGATTAACCCGGAGGCGTCGGCGTCCTGTGTGATGCGTTTTGGTGACAGAGGCATTTCAGGTCAAAGGTCGCACAAATGGTGGCAGAGGAGGCTGGTAAACAGGTTGTGACATCACGTCCTGTCCAAAAGTGAAACAGCCTGGAAGGAGGAGGGCGGTGTGCTCCACAAACACACACACAGGCACACACACACAGACACACACACACACGGGTCTAGCCATGCAGCTCGGCCTGCTTCCGCTCTCCGTGTGGAAACAATGCTTGTGTAGCTGCCGAGCTCGCGGTGCAGCAGAAGGTGATCTGAGTTCAGTGAAACTTTTTAAGAAGCAAATATTTCCCCTGGTATTTCCCCTGGTTCTGTCCGTCCGGCTGTGATGCCTTTCTGCAGACAAAGCCACTGAGCTCCAGATCCACTTATCAGCTGCCCGGCTCCAGAAACAGAACATCTTTGATCAACAGGTCTGAGGCGAGTCGCCGCCGCTGAGCTGGGAGCGAGGTGGACACCCTTGCTGACTCGGGTCGCTGCTCAATTAAACGGGATCAGCTGCCCCTAATCTGTTGCCATGACAACCCCCCCCACCCCTCCCCCCACCCCCCTTCTGAATGATGACTCACGGCGATGCCACTTGAACGTGTGACACAGCGGGTTCGTGTGCAGCAGGATTAGAAAGCCGCAATCAAGTCTGATGTTGATTAACAAAAAATCCTGCTGACTGCTCTTGTTTGGGATCTGAGCCACATGTTGTGGTGCCTTTGGTTACATAACATCATGATGGAGCATGGACTGGATGCTGAGCTACACAACCACAGTTTGTGTGTTCTGCGTGTCTTGTGTTACAGCCGCCGTTAATTCTCTGCATTTGACACCAGACCTGCGCTCGGACGTCCCAATCATTTTGTTGTATGTTCTTTCATAAGCAGTTTTTCTCTTATGCATAAATATTTATCGAGGTGGAAATACACACTCGGCTCTAAATGCAACAGTTCCTGTATTAAGTTATAAACTGAGGATCCTTAAAGAGTCGGCCGAGGCTGCAGAGGACATGACTCACTTTGGCAAATGAGTCACTGAAGATCGGCGTCGTCTGGTTTCTCTTCTGGGATGAAAATTTGTTTATGGTTACCTCAGTTTATATCATTTATTCAGCTTCTGGAATTCAGCTGTGTTTATGCCCCGACGTGCACATTAGCCACTTCTGTTCTGACCAGGAAAACCTGGAATGAAACGACAGGCTTAAGGTCGGACGTCTGTTTAGTATCACGGAGCCGTGGGCAGTGAAGCGATTTGACAGTAAACAAGCTCAAATCTCATTTTGCGAGGAATGCCCCTGCCCTGCTGAGAAGAAAAAGAAGAAGAAGAAGAAGATCTGCACATTTAGAAACATGTCTCCTTCTCCTCTCGTCCCCTCGACAGTTTAGCGTCAGCATTTTGCAGCAGCTGCAGAGCTCAGAGGGGAATTCATTGGTTTCTCAAGGGCATTTTCAGAAGGTGGGACGCTGTTTGAGGGAGGCTAAATTCAGTTCCCTACAATGCTGGCATATACTGTATGAAATTACAACTCTGTAGTTCCTTATAAAACCTGCTCAGATCATAGACTGTCTATGAAGATGGACGACACGTCTCCTCTTCTTCAAACTGTCCAGAAAAGACACCAAACACATTTGTTGAGCTACCAACAAGCCATCGAGATGCTTTGGCTTCACTTTCTGCATATCAGATTCAGATTCATGTTTTTTTACTCTTACACACAATTTTTCCTGGTTCAAATTCAACTTCTGCTTATGTTAGACTTTTTGAAGTATGGCTATTACGACAATATTTCACAGTATGGAAGTAAACCTCAGAAGAAATATCAATAAAGATGTTGTGGTGTCAGTAAAGGTTACTGTACAATAAGTTTCAAAGTAAATGACTCAATGATCAAACCACCGACCTTCTGGATAGTGGACGTTCTGCTCTACCCCCTGATATCATATTACCTCTTTAAAAGATTAGTAAAGATTATAACCAATAGCCAATAACAGAATGTAGTTGTCGCTGCCTTAGACTAAAATAATGTGACGCTCCTGATCTCCAGCCTCTGACAGTTCCCTCAGCGCTGCTCCTGATCCTTTTCTCACTTCGTGGTGAAATACTATCACGTTAGAGAGTGAGTGATTCTATCAGCTCTACTCGCGTATCACCTCGGGAGTCGACTGGAGGAAAGATAATTCATCTGACTTTCAAATGTGAATCATTGGCAGGAAAGTGTGATGAGCTTATTGCTGTGATTCTCACACGTGTAGATGATAATCCTCGCCGGCCGAGCGACAGAACCTGAGGTGTCACCGGAGCTTTTCCTTTCCAAGCCTCCACCCTCGTTTCTTTCTCTTCTCTTTAAATTCAGATTTTCTGGGTTAGGAGAGAATTTTCTGTGCTTGGCCATCGTCCAAATGTTTCTTATTATCTTTTATTAATCCAGACCCCCCCTCCCGATGGTACATGAGTTCAAGCATCTGATGTTTTCCGCAGCTGAGTACACAGGCTAAGGCGGCACGAGCTCTGGGATCGTGCATGTTTTTGTTTTGGTGAATTGTAGCTGACGCGTTCACACTGGTTCCTGTCGGGCGCCGCAGGAGGGAACGACTACAAGTGAAGAGGTTGGAAAAAGTGTTTTTCGTGCAGCCTGCAGATCTCAGCGTTTCTCCAACGTCCCTGAACACCGGAGCTCCGATCCCCTTAAACACGTCCCCTGCACCTCCTCTTGTGATTTACAGAAACCAGGCTGAACTTTATGTTTGGAATAAAGATCAGACCGTTAACTGTGCCATTTAGGGAAGGATGACAAAGGGCAGCGTGAGGAAGGCAGATGTCTGAATCCCTTTTTTCTCCTCAGGTTTTTCTGCATTGCGGCATGTTTTCATCTGCTATTGATTTAAATTCCCCAGGGCCTTAGCGAGCCCTGTTTCGTCACCGCGCCGGGAGAGAAAACGCTGAGATATTTTGCTGAAAATAGAAAATACAAAACCTCTGCTCGCTCGGATTCCACAGACACTCTGTGCCGTGCACCTTAAAATAGATGCCTCTCTGCGGAGATTAAATCTACGTGCGTCCAAGACCCCAGGAAGGACGCCTGAAAGATTCGGTTTCAGAGACATTGAGCCCTTTTGAAGTGTTCTGCGCTAATGCGTGTTGATGGAAACCCAAAACCGGTGGCAAGAGATATTTGCTTGACTTGAATGCAGCAGGAGCGTTGTGAGTGAACCTCTGCAGGGCCCGGGGATTGGTTCAGTGTGGATCCCGGTGCAAACTGACAGGTCATGTGCAATAAGTGTCTGAAAGGTGCTCACGTGTTCCTGGGTCTCAATCCACCAGCCTCCACGCTCACGTCTGTCACGTGCATGGAAAGAAAAAGTCCTGGTGGACTCGCTGAAGGGAAAATCAAACTGCTGCTGTCACTGGTGGTTACATTTTCTCTTTTCCCCTTCTCCATCCTCAGGTTCTCCTCCTCTGAGCGGAACGGGCACGGTGACGGTTCTGGTGGACGACGTGAACGACAACGTCCCCGTCTTCACCTCCTCCACGTTCCACACCACCATCATGGAGGACGCCCCCACGGGGACGGACGTGCTGCTGGTCAACAGCTCGGACGCGGACGTGGGCGTCAATGGAGTCATAAGGTAGTGATGAGCATTAACAAAAGGTTTTCATTGCTGTTAGCAGAAAAAACTACTCGACTGTTTTTCTTGAACCTTGGTGGAGGGAAGCGGAATGAGCCAAGAAAGAATCTATTAAATTTTGACATAGTGAGAGATGGAGGGTGTTTTTAGACATTTTCACCTTCAGAAATCCATGGAGCTCGATGAAAAACTTGAGAAAACTTGAGAAAACCTGAGAAAACTTGAGAGAAGTGATACCTATGAGTGTGTGAAACCTGGGGCAGCTTGATTTGAATGTTATAGACGGTCGGTCGGGCCTTGGCAGACGGAACATCTCTCCTTCTTCTGAGGACTAATGGAAAAACTAAATGTTTGTCACTATGGATGTTGTTCTGTTTTAAAAACCATTTGATCCTCATAAAAGAAACAATTTGTTTATTGTATTTCTCATGTGACCCAGTTTTGTGGGTTTTTTATAAACATACACTTTCTTGTGCAGAGGCCTTTTTAATGCTTTAATTAGAGAGTTGAGATGCGGTGACACACAACAAATGCTCATGTTTACGTGTATTTATGGCTTCTCTGCTCAGTAAAACACTTTAGACCATCAAATATCAGCCGTCAGACATAAGATTTGAGGATTTCCATTCACTTGTTCCGTCCATTCAAGTTGGGAAAGTGTTTATAACAGACTGGTTTTATTAGATGACCCCATAGTGACATTTGATTTAAATAACACACGTAATTAAAAGAGTCCACATCAAACTTTTCATTATTTAAAACGTTGGTAAATGTGTTTTCATGCCATTTTAAAGAAAGTTATCCTGGATCTTCCTGTTTATACAGATCCACACTTTAATTGGTTCCACCTTGGGTCGTGCCCCACCACAGGTTGAATGGAAATCAGCTCTGTAGTGTTTACGTAATCCTGCTGACGAACAAACAAACATGAGGTTAGAAGAAAAATCCTGCAGATAAATCCGACCAATAACAAATTCCCATTTAGCTAGATCCATGTACACAACAGAAGATGCTGTAATTCACACTAAAGGTTTATTCAAAACTTTTAAATAAACAGATTAATGCAGGAATAACATCTTTTGTCCTCACAGAACTAATTAGGCCGTTTTTAGTGGAGTCTTGTCAGGCTTTGTGCAGGTCCGGTTACTACTGTGAGTAATCAGGTCAGTGTTAGTTTGCTTTGATTCCCTGGTGTGAAAAAAAAACCCTTTCAGGACGACGCCGGGCTCCGGCAAAACGTTTTACCTCATCGCCAGCTCTGTGAGATTCCAGGCCGATGTGGCAATCGATGACAGGAGTTCATGGGGAGAGCGTAGAGCTGTAGTCAACACTTCCAAGTCATTGTTAGGGCTGCTATTCTGGAGCTGGACGACAGCGTTTTTCACACTCCCTCCTCCACAGGGGAGCTTGTCAGAGCTTCTGGTCGCTCTCTCTCTCTCTCAAGCCGGAACGCCGACGCAAGTGTGACCCCGCCTCTCTCCTCCTCCCGAACCCCACTGGGTACACGTCGGGGTACCCGAGTGTGCTCCAGTTTCCCAAAACATCGTAATGAGGACGTTAATTGTCCGTGACAGTACGAGTTGTGCCCATCGGGGGGTTCCCGGGGGGTTCCAGGATCTTAATGGAGACGAGAACCGGCTCTAACCTTCAGTTTTCAGTTTTGATTCTCACAGTCCATTAGATGTGAGGCCACGAGCATCTGTGGACAGTTTCTGTTGTTGACGTTGTCTGGGAGCTTGGACGTCCTCCCTGCATTCGCACTCTGTTCTGTTATTTGTTGTCCCATCTCTTCCACTCTCCTTTTTCAAAACACGCACTGGTGTGTGTGTCCCACTGGAGACTTGAGAGACACCGGGAGAAACAAGAGGTTTCCATGTGAGCTGAGGAGACAGAGCGCTCGGGCCTGATGGGATTCAACATGTTTTGTTTATTCATCATACGTGTTAGATATCTATCTCATTTTTACGAGTGGCATGTTCCACAGTAGAATAAGTTCCACTGAGTAAGATAAGTGGAATCCAGGAGTGTGGAGCTGTGCAGCTTCAGCGGAGGAGACAGTCTGAGCCACCGGGCCTCTGTGTGTGCAGCCTAGCAGAAACCAGTGGCTGCATTTGATAGAACACGAAGCCGGATGCCTCAGTCACTTAACTCACCGATTTGATGGCACGCCAGCACAATATGGTGACCATTACTGATCCTAGGTCTGCATGTTCCTCTGTGAAGTGGGTTTCTGTGAGGTTTGAAACGGTGCCCTCTATAGACCACAGTGTGACAGTGTTCAACAAGTCAGAGAATATGTACAACTCTGTAGAAGCTGTTGTGTGTATTTACATTAGAAACAGATTTAACAACACAATCACCTCATTGTAACACAAGATGTGTTTGTTGTGCAGGAACTGAGTACATTCAATGGGATGATTTGATGAACTAAAGAGTAAGAGCATGTCATTTAATCTGTTTAATTTATTGGAGACACAAAAAGTCCCCCTTGTTTATGCAGCAGTTATAAAAATCCATTTACTAGCTCCAGTAATAACCTTTTCTGGATTTTCTTTTTCCATGAGCAACATGTTTTTTATCATGCACTTCTGGTTATAGAGAATTATCACAAATAGATAGAAAGATTTAATCAGCTTCCAGTTTTATCCTCCATGAAAAGTGCTTTACAGTACAAGCCCCACTCACCCCTTCACCTACTGTTGGCAAAGTCATGGAAGATGATATTTATTTGCCCTGATAATTATGGGAAATCTGTGTCAGACGTGGAACAAAAACAAATGTAGAAATGTCCATTTAAAATGATCATTTAATAATGTTCTTGTGGTTCAGGATGTTCATTAGAAATGACTCCACCAGCCCGAGTTGATTACTGGGATCAGAAACAAGCCAACACAAACTCAATTAGTCAGTGAGTGAATTCATCCCTTGTTCGTGGAGCTCTCTGCTGAAACGTTGCTCTTTGTTCTGTCCTGCAGCTACAGCCTGACAGGAGGACACGGCCAGTTCTCCATCAACCCCGCCACGGGACAGATCATTACCAGCTCGCTGCTGGACCGAGAGGACCGGGCCAATTACCAGCTGCTGGTGGTGGCGACGGACGGCGGGCAGCCCGAGGGCCTGTCCAGCTCCGCCACTGTGACCGTGACGGTGGCGGACATCAACGACAACCCCCCACGCTTCCACCACCACCCCTACGTCACACACATCCCTGCCTCCACTGCAGCAGGTCAGTCAGAACTATGCTCATATAAGTTTTTATATATAATTAGTGCTTTGTGATAAAGGTGCAAGATTAAAAATGTTAGATTTTAAATACACATTAAGGGTCTCCTCTCAAATGTGGTACTGATGGTCAGAGGTCCAAGGTCAAGGTGATCTTGCAAAACCCTATTTAAGCCTCATTTACGCATTATCTTAAGAAGGTCACAAGAGAATTCTTTTAAATTTAAGTGATTAGATTTGGTCGTTCAAAGGGCAAAGGTCAAGGTCACGGTGGCGTAACAAACCATGTTTTGGGCTTTTTTAACATGACATCTCAAGTCGGCCTTGAGTGAGTTTCATCAAATTGCCACTTGGGCTCACACAGGAGCTGATTCGATTTTAGTGGTCAAAGGTCAAAAGTCACTGTGACCTCAAGAGTCTGGAATAAAAATGTGCGTCGACTGAAACTGCGCTGGTTGGTGGAGAAATAATACTGTTATTATAATACGGTTTGCAAAACTAACTCTTTTCTCTCTTGTGTGTCCTCAGGGTCTTTGGTCTTTGCTGTGACTGTCACTGATGAGGACGCGGGTTCCAACGCCCAGCTGCACTACTCCCTGATGGGCCGCAACTCTGAAAAGTTCAAGATCGACCCCGTCAGAGGAGCCATCACCGCCATCGAGAAGCTGACAGGAAACTCAGAAGTCACCCTCACGGTCCGAGTAAAAGACGGCGGCAGCAATCCCAAAACGGACACGACCACTGTGACCGTCCGCTTCGTGACGGGAGGAAACTTCCCCGTCATCAAGGTGAAGGAGCACACGTTCACGTTCCCGGAGAGTCAGTCCACGAACCACGTGGTCACGACGGTGACCGGCTCGTCTATGAGAGGAGGGCCGCTGTCGTATTACATCGCCAGTGGCAACCTGGATTACGCTTTCCATATCGACCAGCTCTCAGGCGAACTGTCAATCAGACACTCTCTGGATTATGAGCACATCCAGAAGTATGTTCTCTGGGTCGAGGCCAGAGATCAGGGCTTCCCGCCGTATTCCTCCTACGAGAAGTTGGAAATAACTGTGCTGGACGTGAACGACAATCACCCGAAGTTCGACAAGGATCCGTTCCACGCTGAAATCCTGGAGAGCCTTTCCCCTCAGCGGGTGCTGATGGTGTCGGCTGTCGATCTGGACAGCGGGCCCAACGGACAGCTGGAGTACGCCATCATCGACGGCAACAAGGAGAATAGTTTCAACATTAATCGAGCGACAGGTGAAATCCGAAGCACCAGGCCGCTGGATCGAGAGAAAGTGGCTCAGTACACTTTGAAAGTCAAAGCCACCGACCGCGGGTTGCCGCCTAAAAGCACGGCGGTCAAAGTGTTAATCAGCGTTCTGGACGTTAACGACAACGCCCCGAGGTTTTCCAAAATCTTCAGTGCGACAGTGGCTGAAAACGCCCCGGCAGGTTACACTGTCACCAGGGTCACCACCACAGATGAGGACGCCGGTTCAAACGCCATCAGCCGCTATTCCATCACAGACACGAGCCTCCCGTTCAACATCAACCCGAGCTCGGGCGATATAACCATAAGCCGACCGCTCAACCGAGAAGACACCGATCACTACATCGTCAAAGTGTCGGCCCACGACTCCGGTTGGACGGTGAGCACAGACGTCACCATCTTCATCACGGACATTAACGATAACGGCCCCAGGTTCAGTCGTCCATCTTACTACCTGGACTACCCTGAGCTCACCGACGTGGGCGCCCTGGTGACGCGCGTGTCCGCCACGGATCCCGACGAGGGTTCCAACGGCAGAATTTTCTATTTCATCCGGTCTCAGTCCGAGTATTTCAGAATCAACGCCAGCTCTGGAGAGATATTTGTGAAGCAGCAGCTAAGATATCAAAACTCCACGGGTGCCAGTAGCATAAATATTAATCGCCACAGCTTCATTGTCACCGCATCCGACCGGGCGGTGAAGCCTTTGCTGAGCGAGACGACAGTAATTGTAAATATTGTCGACAGTAATGATAATCCGCCTGAGTTCGATTCCCTTAGCTACTTTACCCCCGTCACCAAAAGTGTGAAGGTCGGCACCAGACTGATCAGAGTCGTGGCTCATGACAAAAAAGACTTTGGCCTTAATTCTGAGGTGGAATATTTGATAACAGGAGGAAACAGCTCGAGTAAATTCAAACTGGATAAAACAAGCGGGTGGATTACCGTCGCCTCCTCCCTGACCTCTGACATGAAGAAGACCTTCCTCATTGACATCACAGCGACTGACAGAGGAAACCCTCCCCTGTCGGCGCGGACGTCCGTGCGGATCGTGGTCACAGAGGAGAACCACCACACGCCTGAGTTCTCACAAAGCCAAATCTCAGCCACTGTACCGGAAAGCCTCGCTGTGGGAACAGCCATAAGGACCCTGTCTGCTAGAGACAAAGATAAAGAGATGAACGGCCTTATCACCTACAATATTACTTCAGGCAACGACGAGGGCCTGTTTTCACTTAATACTAAAACTGGAGTGTTTATCTCTCGCTCAGCCTCTGGACTTTGAAGAGAAGCAGCAGCACAGTCTCAGAGTTTCAGCCACTGACGGCGGCTGGATCGCAAAAACGAGTTATGTCTCCGTCACCGTGCACGTAACCGACGTCAATGACAACCCTCCTGTGTTTGATCCTGACGAGTACTTCCCCACTGTGCAGGAGAACGTTCCCAGCGGGTACCACCGTGGTGAAAATGAACGCCACAGACAGAGATTCAGGAGCGAACGCAGTCATGGCGTACGTGATACAGTCATCAGACAGCGACCTCTTTGTTATTGACCCAAACTCTGGCACCATCACCACGCAGGGCTTCTTGGATTACGAGGCTAAGCAGGTCTACCATTTAACATTGAAGGCCTTCAATGTCCCAGACGAGGAGCGCTGCAGCTTCGCCAACGTCAACATTCAGCTGAAGGGAGCCAATGAATACGTCCCTCGCTTTGTCTCCAAACAGTACTACTTTGAGATCTCTGAAGCCGCTCCAAGAGGCACAGTGGTCGGGGAAGTGTTCGCCAGCGATCGGGACCAGGGGGTTGATGGAGTGGTTTACTACCTCATTTTCGGGAAGAGCAGAAGGAAAGGCTTTGGCATCAACAAGAAAACAGGTCAGATCTACGTCACGGGAACTTTAGACCGTGAGAAAGAGGAGAAGATTTCACTGAAGGTGTTGGCCAAGAATGCGGGGAGCATCCGCGGAGCAGATATCGATGAGGTGTTTGTGAATATCACAATTCTCGACGCCAACGATCCTCCTGTGTTCACCCAGGAGCTGTATGACGTGCAGGTCAGTGAAGGTCTCTCTCCCGGTGGTCTGGTTACCTTCGTGAGCGCCGAGGACTCAGACTCTGTCCCGAGCTGGAGCAGATTTTCTTACTCCATCTCTCCTGAGTTTGATAAAAGTGTTTTTACTATCAATCCCAAAACCGGCCAAGTGTCTGTGGCTGCGGAGCTGGACCGAGAAAAGACTCCTGTGTATAATCTGACCATTCTAGCTGTGGATACTGGCACTCCTCCTGCAACCGGCAGCTCCACAGTTATTGTGAATCTGGAAGATATCAATGATAACGGCCCAACTCTGACAACCGCTTACGCTGAGGTCATGGAGAACCAGAGAGCTGGCACTGCAGTCGCAACGCTTACAGCCTCTGACACGGATCTCCCCCCCAACCAAGGCCCGTTCTTATTCAGCCTCCTCAGCTCTGGATCTGCAAACAGCTACTTCCGCCTGAGTCCAGCTGGAGTCTTAACTACCAGTCGGGAGATTGACAGAGAGCAGATCAGCGACTTCTACCTGTCGGTGGTGATCAAGGATTCTGGCGTGCCTCAGATGTCCTCCACGGGAACAGTCCACGTCAAAATAAACGATCAGAACGACAACCCGTCAGAGCCAAGGTCCATGGAGATCTTTGTCCACTACTTTGGAAACATGTTTCCCGGAGGTTCCTTGGGAGACGTCAAACCCCAGGACCCTGACATTCAGGACAGGTTCCACTGCTCCCTCATTCCTCCGTCCTCCGGTCTGTTCAGTGTCCCGACTGGAACGTGCAACCTCAACTCTAAAGCCCGCTCAACGGACGGGACTTTTGAACTCACCGTCCGAAGCAGTGACGGCGTCCACGGCTCAGTCAGCAATACGGCCAGAGTCCTCTTCATGGGCTTCACTAATGCCACAGTGGACAACAGCATTCTCATTCGACTCAACTCCCAGGGAGTCAACAACTTCCTCACCAACCACTACCTCAGCTTTTTACGCATTGCCAACTCTCAGCTGGCAGGACTCGGCACCGGGGTGCTTCTGTACGGAGCATTCGAGCTCAACAATCAGACTTTCCTGATGGCAGCTGTCAAACGTGGCCACGGACAATATGTCAACCCCAGCGGCGTGGCCACATTCTTCCAGAGTATCAAAGACATTTTATATAGACAGAGCGGGGTGCAAATAGATGCGGTGGACCATGATCCTTGCACTCATAACCCATGCCAGAATGGAGGCAGCTGCAAGCGGCGTCTCAGTGTCGGGCCTGATATGAAGACAGAGGAAAGTGTCCCAGTGATCCTTGTTTCAAACCACCCCCTGCAGCCGTATGCCTGCAGCTGCAGGCCGGGATACACAGGCGCTCTGTGTGAGACAGACATTGACGAGTGCCAGCCATCGCCCTGCCACAATGGTGGCACCTGCCACAATCTGGTGGGAGGTTTCTCCTGCACCTGTCCTGAAGGTTTCACCGGAATGGCCTGTGAGAGGGATATCAACGAATGCCTCTCTAATCCCTGCAAGAACGGGGCGCTGTGCCAGAACTTCCCAGGCGGATTCAACTGTCTCTGCAAATCCGGTTTCGCAGGTAATTGCACACACAGGAGTCGGGTTTTATTTTCTGACCACAGGCTCAGAAAAGAAAAAAAGAGAAACAATGGAGACGCTCACATAATAATGTAGTCACAGACAGAGCTTTAGGTCCAAGGACAATGTTTGCCTCTGACGGTCTCCGGGAGGTGTTGTAGCCACAGCATGGAAGCCAGATACAGTTTGTTTTTGGATTACTCGTTGGGGGGTATCTGCTGTGATGTATATCAGCCTGTCGTGTTTGCTTTAATAAAAGCGATGATGCAGAGCTGACCCCAGTCAGGCCGTGAGTGTAGACTCCAAACACAGTTCCCCAGTATCACATTACTCTTTGTGCCTTCGTGTGCATGCAGCTATGACCACACACAGATGCATTTCTAATCCAACTGTACACAGAAGGATTTGTTAATCAAGGATTTCTCGTTTGGCTCCAATTTTTGACTTGTAAGACAAATGAGCTGCTTTATAAAAGATCCAATCAGGCTTTTTAGTTTGGAAACTAAATGAATACACAACGTTATTACCCCTGATAAAAGGGGAGTGGATTTTAAGTGGAGTTACTTCGAAGAGTCATTTAGATCCCGTCTGATGTCCAGCTGCCGACTGCAGCATCTGAAAGACATTTTCAAAGCAGGCGATTTGCCTCAAGTCAACTCATTACTGTCCCTTTTTATTATATAAACCTCGAGGTTTCATCAAGATAAATGACCCTCCTGAAGAAATGCACCTATTGACTTACAGTAGTTTGCATGCCCTCACTGTGAACTCTCAACTTCCTGTTTTCCCCGCCTGCTTTTTGGCAGCGCGATCCGTCTCCATTAGGCAACTTGTCTCTGGATTTACGTGTATTTGTTCGTTTTGAAGGAAACATATTTTCTTCTCTGGTGTTTCTTCGCTCCAGTCTTTAACTAAAGGTTTCTGCAAAGTTAAAAAGTCTAAAGTTTGCTGTAAAGGGAAGAAACACGTCTACCGGGGCATCATGATGTCAGTTTTCTGGACATTAGAGCACGTTAACACTTTCGAGTGACGACACTAATTAAGATTATGAACCTGAATCTGAGCAGAATGTGTCTCCATTAAGTATTTTTGCCTTGTTCCAAGCCTAAAATATGTATTTTCATACCCCAGCCTCTTTTTTTCTTCATCACTGATCATGTTAAACTCATTCATTGTATTATTTGATGACAATCCACATTCATTACCCTTTTTCTCTCTGCACTGCACGTTTTTTCTAAACGTAATCTGATTATTCTTAGTTGGAAGATTTTGCCAATTGAGTGAGATCATTTCCCTCTGAAAGTTTCAAGATGTTTTGCTTTGGATCAAATGATGTCATCGTCTGACCGAATGATCCAAAACGTTCCAAAATAGCTTCTCTGATTTCAAGAAGTGTTTAGAAAAAGTGAAATTGCAGTTAAATAGGTGAAACTACACCTTCAGCTTGTGTTGTGTGAGCAAAAATAAGACTTGAAGGCTCCAAGCAAGATGAAATCATTTGTACGAGAACAGTTGTGTTGTTTTTTTTTGCAGCTGTGAGGTGATGAAAACCCTGCAAGTGAACTGTGTTCCCCTCGGGGGTTTTCTCTGTGTCGTCTGCCACCCCATCCATTTTAATTTTGTGTTGTTCTGTGAATTCAGGCAAAACGTGTGACTCCATCATCAATCACTGTGAGTGTAACCCATGTTTTAATGGTGGGTCCTGTCAGAATCGGGTGGATGGATATTACTGTCACTGTGCGTTCGGTAAGTAATGGTCGGAAACTTTCATAGGGAATTAGTGAGCTGTGTGAAACATGTGAAACCTCCCTAAAGAAAAGAACATTACCCCATGATTTCATGAGCAAATGTGCACATTTCATTTAGTGTCTCCATATTGTCATGCTTTGTATTGTTTCTGTCTATAATGAGAAGTTTTGAACTTTTCAAACATGCAAGATTATTATTATGCAAATGCAGGGACAAAGCCCTGATATCTGCTTTCTTACATCTAATTACAGAACATATAATGTTGCTCAGTAGAGACTCCAGTTTATCGGCAGATATTTTTATCGCTGCAGCACCGTGAATCATTCATTGGCTTCCTCTGATTCCTCCGTCGCTCTGTTTTCGTCCTCAGGGGTTTTCGGCAAGCACTGTGAGCTGAACAGCTACGGCTTCGAGGAGCTCTCCTACATGGAGTTTCCGTCCCTGGATCCCAACAATAACTACATATATATTAAGTTTGCGACCCTGCAGAGCAACGCGCTGCTCATGTACAACCACGATAACCAGACCGGAGACAAGGCGGAGTTCCTGACGCTGGAGATCTTCGAGGGACGGATGCGCTTCTCCTTCAACCTCGGGAGCGGAACTTATAAACTCATGACCATGATCAAAGTCGCAGACGGGCAGTTCCACACGGTCATCGCCAGGAGGGCTGGGATGGTAAGAACGCCTGTTTTTATTGCAGATATTAGCTCATATGTTAAGTGTTTTTCATCATGCATCGTTGCAAAAGTCTTCACTGAGTGGCTCAGTAATTCTTAAGGTTAAAGGAGCAATAGCACTGAGGGAAACCACAGGGTGTGGACTGAGAAGGTGTTCACATTCAAAAGCTGCATTTTATCCCAGAAAGCTGAATCCAAATTTGGCGTTATATTCTTTCTTTCACCATCAGATGATAATTAAACTTCCCCCAAACCACGGGGAGCTCAGTTTATGGTTTTCAAGCTTTGTAATTATATTTTATTGCCAGTTGTGATGTACAATAAGAGGATCCCGAATGGCCCTGTAGGTTGAGTTTCTGTCTCCTGCTTTCTGAATGAGAGGCTTCTCGGTGCCAGCAGCTCAGTGGCAGGGAAAGAGGTGGAAAAAAAATCAACCAACCAGGCCCCGTCAGACCTTCTATGAAATAACTCTCCTGCTGGACTTCCAATCTGTCATTTCTCCCCGTGTGCTGGGAACTTTCAGAGGAAGCTGGTAAAATCGTTAAATGGTCCGTTTTGAGATGGCGCAGAGTGACGGGATGGAAAGGAGCAGAGATCAGGAACAGAGCCCCTGAGTCTGTCTGCATGTAAGTGAGACCTGATCCACGGTGTTTGTAGAAGGTGCTTTGGGTTATTTCATCGGCCAGAGTCGGTTCTCAGTTCCCGAGCCTGAATCCTGAGTTAACGTCCAAAGCAGAAAGACACAGTCATGCACCGGTTCATCGGGAGAGATCCAAGAAATCAGTAGGGAGCAGAGGGTTCACGGGTCCTGCTCCGATCGGCGTGATCAGCTTCACCATCTGCATCATTTGGTCTGTGACAGTAAATGGAATGGAAATTGCCAGCACCAGGATCTCAGGGTTGAGTCACACCAATGCTTCCGTTTGCCAGCATAGAGTGTAAAGTAATCTATTACCACAGATTGGAAAATGTTGATATTGTCAAGATTCATCTAGAAGAGCTGTCACCCGAGAATAAGAAGAAGAGATATTCACACTGCAGAGATTTTAGTCCTGTTGGATTTCAGAGGCTAGAAAGTAGAAATGGAATAAATGTCGTCATGTCGATCAAGAAGGTTGTGGGTTCAAACCTCCCGTCCTGCCAGAGTCTTTCTGCATCATTGTTTTCCCCTCATGGCCTCATTTTCCCCTCGACCTGGTTTCTTAGGTTGGTGACTTCACAAACTTGGCTGCTAGAATCCATTTGTTTACTGCAGCGTTAAGGTGGAAAGACTCAGACATGGTGTTGGCTGCTTCTTTCCTATGTTTTTTTAGTCATATTAATAAGGTTAGCATGTCAGGGGACAACTTAAAATTCCATTCATCTGCAGTGAGTCAGTGTGGAGGCCGAGGTCGTATAAATAAGAAATAGCGAGACCCAGTGACATGAAGAGATCACAGCTGGGAGCGTCCAGGAAAAAAGCTCAGCGAGAACAAATAACAGATTTAATTCTGAGAACGAGGTTTGCAGATGCAGCTTCTCTGGAGCTCACGAGCATCGGTGAAGAATCCCCAGGCTTCTGATCATCTGAATTATTTGTCCTAGAAACAAGCAGAAAATAAACGACCTACCAGCAGCGACTCATCGCCGGCACCACAACTGAGGGCGATGCCACGGCCGCTCCGTCACATCGGTCACAGCAAAGCAAACTGTGATCCAGCGTTTTCCTCACATTTCCACCTTCAGAATTCTCCAAATACCAAAAAAAAACACACACAAAACAGTCGTTTCCTAAGTGTTTTTATTTTCTCTGGAGAAATATTTAACAGTGAATGGCAGCGTACGAGGGGCATGACGGCACGGACTTTGATCACAGCTCAAACCTCTAATGGAATGTTCATGCGGTTCCTTAGTGGGAGTAACGAATGTGTCGGAGGAGAACGAGTCCTGTTGTTTCTCGTTGTGTTTGCGTGGTTTGTGTGTTTTATTCAGATTTGGGTCTGAGTGCGTGCCCTTGTGTCGATCTCCCAGAGACAGGGAGGGTGTGTACTCGTGGTTGTTGCCTCTTTAGGACCCTCTCCTGCTTGTGAGACCTCATGAGGACAAGAGCTTGGTACTAATAAGGCCTAACATATTTTCTAATCCCTGGTTAAGGTTAGCGGTTACATGGGAGTTGTGGTTAAAGTCCAGGGACAGACTGGGACTTAAAAAAATGTCCCTGGACTTTCTAAAAACCAGACCAGCCCCAGCGCCCCCTTCCTGCTGCTGGTCCTGGCCGCAATTCAGTTCTGCATGACACGCCTGTCCGACTGGTGGTGAGGCATCAATAGGTCATGGTCAAGGTTTTAGGGATAAGGTTTTAGTTAGGCTGTACACAATGAATGGAAGTCAACACAAAGTCTGTGTGTGTCTGTGTGTGTGTGTGTGTGGGTTTGTCCAGCTCCTCTGGATGGTTTGTGTATGAGCTCCGAGCCGGTGTGGTCCATGTTTACTTAACATCCGAGAGAGGTGGAGCGTGATCGACCCGGTTTTTCAACACTTTCACACACTTTTCCGGACAGTTTCCTCAGCAGCTCATTTCTTTTCTTCCTCATAAGGTCGTTCGCTCTCAGGGCACAGGGAGAGAGGGAGGGAGGGAGGGAGAGAGGGAGGGAGGGAGGGAGGGAGGGAGAGAGAGGGAGGGAATATGAGAATAACCCACATCTGGGCAAGAGATTTAGTGCCATTACCGGGAAGTAGGAAATGTTTGCTGTAATCTATGGCATTTTTATGCCACTCGCCCATCAACCACTGGGAGGGAATGATGAAAAATAATTGGCCTCCGTGCCTTGTGGCGGGCGAAACTCACACCAACCATTGAACATGACTTAGTTCCACAAACGCTCCGTGAGGAATGACTGGGTGGAACCAGAACCCTGGAGAGAAAGTTATGTCCACAGTCCGTGAGAAGAGGTTTTCAGATCTGCACACAATGAAGTTCTGTTAAGACGACAATCATGTTGCAAACAATAGGCTTTTGATGATTTTTTAGATCCTGTCCTGTTTCCCGACCTCAGTATTAGGCATTGACACGCAGCACTGGGCAGTTTGGTGCAGTGGTGCTTTGTCTACGCCCTTTAGCATCTTCACTACTCCAGATTCTGGGGCTGAGTGGTGGACATGTAGAAACTGAGACGTTTTGAAATGAGGACGTGGTTTCTTTTCTGCAGCACCACGAGGACACGTCCTATCTGACTCCATTCACTGACAGTGACACAAACCAATGAGATTACTATCAATACATAATCAATATTTATCCCAAAACAACATAGAAGGACGCACAAGGACTTTAAATCTATTAAAATAACACAACCTGTATCTCTGTGTGTTTGTTTCATCGTGCAGGCTGCGTCTCTGACTGTGGACCTGTGTGGTGAAGACCAGGAACCAGGCTACTGTGCTGTGAGCAACGTGGCAGTGCACACGGACTGGTAAGAACATCACATCCACACACACACACACACACACACACAGACACAGACACACACACACACACACACACACACACACAGACACACATATACACACACACACTGACTAACAGACTGTTGACAGTTTCTTTTCCAAGGTCTGGAAAAATTAAAATGCACATTTTCCATGTCCTGCTAAATAATGGAAAATAATACAGGGCTGATATATTTCTTTTTTTATTATACCTGCTGAGAACATATTTGCCTAATTTCCCACAGCTGTTGCTTTTTCACAATGAACCGACAACAATCCTCTTTGTGTAGTGAATCAACAACACAATCACCAGAAGTATTTTCTTGTTAGAAAACGTAGAAGCAGAGACGTTCGACCCTCTTGGTCCTCGAGAGAAGCAGCGTCTACTTCTGACCTGTTGCATGTCGAGTGCGTTTGACAGCTCAAAACCAAACAGTGTGTTTTCTTTATTTCTGAAAGTTCCTCCAACTGAGTTTGACTCATCCAATGAGACGGAAATTTTCTCTAAACCCCAGAAAAGCTTGTAAAAACGAATATTCCCCCGAGGTTTAAATGTTCCTTTGACTTTCAACAGGGTGGAATGAATCTATTCAATGTTATTTAAAGTATGACACTATATATAGAATAAAGAGCACCACAAAATCAGACGCAGATTCATGGAGGAGGAGCTCGTAGACTTTATTGTGTCTGGAGGAAAACAAATTGTTCACAAAATTGAATTCTTAAACATATTCTTTTGATTATATGACAAAAAGAGTCAAAGTGAAGTTATGTGTTTGCAAATATACGACACGTGATGTAAAGTGTTGTTAAGTTACCGGATTGTCACAGCTTTAATGCACAGGCTGCTCCGAGCCAGGCCTTGTGGGGCGAGAACCTGAGACTGAGCATGTGTTTTTGTGTGTTTGAGCGTGTGTGAGCGTGTGTGTGTGTGTCTGTGTGTGTGAGACAGATCGATCCAGCAGACGGGGAAGGGCCAGAAAGGTCTGCAGAGGGTTTATTTAGTAATTGTCCTGGGACCATGTTATTGTGAAACTCACTGACCCTCAGTGTCGTTCGGTTGGAAATGTGTGTGTGTGTGTGTGCGTGTGTCTGTGTGTCTGTGTGTCTGTGTGAGTGTGTGTGTGTGTGTGGCTCTGAATACCTGCATGTGCAGCATGTGGATTTCTGTACATGTACTTTTGTCCCTCTGTTCAAGTCTTTGTGTGCTTCTGTTCCTCTGTGTGTGTGTGTGTCTGTGTGTGTCTGTGTGTGTGTGTAGGATCCTGGACGTGCAGCCCAACAGACTCTCGGTGGGAGGCGTCAGGTCAATAGAACCCGTCCTTCATCGGCGCGGTCAGATCGCCACCCACGACTTTGTCGGCTGCATCATGGAGTTCGCCGTCAACGGCCGGCCGCTGGAGCCCAGTCAGGCGCTGGCATCGCGTGGCATCCTTGACAGGTCGGCAAACCCCCCCCGGCCCCGCCCCTCCTCTGCCCTCCTTTCACCCGCCCCCCCGCCTCATCTGTCCGTCTCCTCTAACCTCGTCCCCTCTCGCTGTGGGACATCTGTTCACACTCTCAAACCCTCTCCAGAGTTCTTAAAAAGATGTTTTTTTAATACAAATGGCAGATTTCTGATGAGGGACACAAAGTGCAGAAATGCAGAGATTTTCTTTTTTTTGTGCTTCTCTGTCCTGCTGGTGAATAGTGAGGCTCGGACGGATCTTTTAATATGCTAATTCTCTGGGGCTCTTTATGGGGGATTTGTTGTATAGGGAGAGAAATCACAGCTCATCTGCCCCCGCTTCTTTTGCGGCGGACCCCCCCAGCCGCTGACTGTGCGGCTGACTTGTCAAACCGAGTGTCTGATTGTCACTTTGTGTGTCGCTAGATGTCCGAGACTGGAAGGAGCCTGCACCGCCAGCCCCTGCCGACACGGGGGAACCTGCTTGGACCACTGGTCCTGGCAGCAGTGCCAGTGTGTGGACGGATTCACCGGCAAATTCTGCGAGAAATGTAAGCACGAGCGCCTCTGAGATGCTGAGGTGGCACTTATTTAAGAATAGTCCATCATGATTATTTATGATGCTTCCCCGTGAATCATCAAACTGCACCATGCAGCTTAATATAGGCCACACTGCTGGAGACCGGGCTTTATTTTAAAGCTTTTGTGTTTTTAAATATACACACATGAGAGAAGTTACAAGTTTTTAGATGCTGCAGCGTTTCCCAACAAATTAATTCAATCAGCAGTGGCGCCATCTGTGGAACGTGCACACGCACAAACGCTGCTCTCATGTGCCACAGATGCCAAGTAACAGGTACCAGTGAAAAATTGCTTCAAATATATTTATATGAGGACTATTATAATATAGTTTTGGGTCATTATGAAACTGAGGCAGGAAGCATTTGCCGCTAAAAGTTTAAATAATTGATGAGATTCACTGTTTCTAAGGTTCAAGAGCAAATTATTACCATTAATCCATAATCATGACATTACTTCTAGAATCTAACAAGTTCATTACTGAGGCGATCTGGGAACTTCTGTAACAACCCACCGTGGATTTGTCTCTGTTTACTATCAGGCTGATGGTATTTAGGTCAAGTTATTAACATTTCTCACCAGTCATGTATATACTGTAAAGGTGTACATTCATGTTCTTGCTCAAGGGCACACAGGCCGCTCCGGGGATTGACCTGCATGTCTCAGCTGTAAACAGATCTTTAGTGAGAATGTTAAAACCCATTTGAGGTTAAGGCAGTCCGATTAGAGGGAAGTCATTTGGACCCGTCTGAGCAGCAGCAGCAGCCGAGCGGAAAGATTTAATATTTCTTACATTTGTATAAAGTTGCCTTCTGAAAACTTGAGTCAGAGCTGGATTGAGGATATTCTCTCTCTTTCTCCCTCAGACATGACGGCCGACACGGCCCTGTCGCTGGACGGCACCGGCCGGCTGGATTACTCCCTGAAGTCGGGCCCCAAGCGGGACGTCCTGCTCCGCCAGGCGCTGCAGGGCTCGTCCCCGGACCCGACCAGGCCCAGCAGCCTGGAGGTGAAGTTCAGGACGCGCGGCAAGAGCGGCACGCTGCTGCACGTGCAGGAGAGCAGCAACTACACAACCGTGAAGGTGAGAGAGCGCACAGAGAAACATGTGGTACATTTCAAAATAAAGGTCAGGACTTGATTTAATGTTCCTGTTTGTGCGGACAGGGTTCAGACTGTTCTGCAGCTAAATGCATTTCATTGATAAAGCACGTCAAGCAACTCGTTAATACAAATATAAAAGCTCTAATCTGGTTCAATAGAATGAGGATGCTGAGGAAAAAACAAACTACATTTCCCATAATGCATTACGCTGAACTCTCCAGTGTATTTCAGTCCGTCAGACGTCTTAAAAACGATGACGTTGTGAATAAGTATGTAAGTTGTAATTACTGGATTGAGAACAAACACGTCTGCATATCTGGACACTGTCTACTTAGATATGCCACACCCTCTCTATAAGCAAACTGTGTCTCATCCTCCTCCCTGTCGTCCCATTCCTCTTTCTTCTCCTCTTGCACCCCCCCCCCGCTCTGATAGATCCTGGGCAGCTGACCAAAGAGTCTCATTCATCCTCTTTCCTTTTAGACCCTCCCCTCCCTCTCCCCCCCACCACCACCACCACGAACCCCTTCCCACTTTTGTTTTCATTTCACTATCAAACATTCTCGCTTCTGATGATTTTTTCATTTTGTATTATTTTGGTGGGTTTCCAGCTCCGAGCAGCTTCTGGTGCTCATCAAATCACCATCACAGCTTCCTGTGAGCTCCAGACGAGGGACTCTTCCAAGTGCTTTCAAAACACAGTCGGGCGACAGGGGAATGCACCGTGCATGTGTATATATGTTTGAGGGGGAGAACTATATATACTGAGATATGAAAAAAACAAAACAAGATGTTTAATAGATAAACCTCCGTGATTGGTTTTCCAGGTTTAGCGCTCTCGGTATTCTGTGGCTTTGGGGACTTTCTGCTTTTCCCATTTTAAATCATTTCTTCCGGAAGCTACTTATCATTGCTGATTTTTGGGGTCTTTGAAAGGGGATGGGGATTACTTTTCCATCGGCGTGGGGAGTGCACACAGGAGATTATCATACACGTGTAAACCGCACATTTGTTGCCCAATGACAAATCGAGCCTGATTAATTTCTTTTAAAGATGGAGATCCGTGCTTCCTTTTCCGGAGAGGCTCCTCCTCCAGTGGGTGTTTAGATTTTTCTGTGAATTTGTCGTCAACAAGTTTCTGATCTGCACACACAGACACACACACACACACGAGTTGTGAGAACATGATTGAGTGCCGTGTGTCTCGCTGGGGGAAAGATTTACGAGCGTCGAGCTGCATTTTTCTTTTCTCTGACCTCAGCAGCAGATTCAGGAAGCTGGTTGGTTCTGTCACAGACGCTGACAAGATAATCCACTGATCAGAAAAACTGCATTTTGCTCCACAAAGAAGATTATTTATTATTTATTTTCCCAGTCTGTGTCATCATTGATCTGCTGTCTGATGTGTGTATTAGCAGAGATGGATGCTGTCAATCTCAACTATAATCCCGCCCCCACGACTCAATTCTGTGTTACATTAACACACATAACAGTATATTGCATATTGCACATCCACATTTCTCTCCTGTTTTGCATTTTACTTTTTATTTTAACTTTTTATATCTTTTTGTTTTGTTTTATATATAGTTATTTCTTTCTTATGTGAAGTACTTATTGTGTTTTTATGTTTTATGTTCAATGTATGCACCTATTTACCAAAGATAATTCCAGGTCGGTAAACCTACTTGGCAATAAATCCTTTCTGATTCTGATTCTGATTCTGATACATATTATATCACAAAACAGCTGATCCCCTGCTCATTCTGTCTGTTTTCACCCAGTGTAATGTTTTTCATCTAACTGGTGACCACTGCTCTCAAACCTTCCACCTCTGTTCTCTCTCTCTCCCGCAGCTGAGGAACGGCAACATCCAGTACATCTCAGACGCCGGTGTGGGTGGGAAGGTGGAGCGGACCGTGGGCGACGCGGTGCTGTCCGACGGCCAGTGGCACACGCTCCAGCTGGTGAAGAACGGCTCGACCACGGTGCTCCAGGTGGACAACGGCCACCCCCGGGTCATCCAGCATCCCACGCAGGACTTCGGAGGTCTCGGCGTCGTGACCTTCTCTCTGGGAGGGATCCCACCCGGACCTGCACAGCAGAAAACTGGAGCAGGTGAGTCTGGAAGGTGTTTCTGTGTTAAGAACTTTCTGGCCTGGGACTGGAAGCTCGCCAGGTTGATCGCAGACTGGGAGGATGAGTCTTGGCAGGGGAGTTGAAAGACTGGTTTTCCACTCCCTCATTACCACAACTCAGGAGCCGTTGAGCAAACGACTCCTTTAATACCCGTCTGCTCCAGACACGAAGATTTCACAACAGAGATTTTCTCCGTCCAAAGAAATTACAAACTGTGATCAAATGATCCACTTAACGTCATGTGGAGTATGTAACGTATGTGGTGGGAGAAGGTCGTGTTTGTTTTGAGGAGCTGCTGACTGGGGCAACCTTCAAGAACTTCATTATCATGGCTTTCATCAGACAAGAGTCTAATGATGATCTAAACGTCGACTCAGAGGTTTTTAACCAGAGTTTTAACAAGATCTGTCATATTTAACACCCTGTCCACACAAATGCAGATATGTTGCGCACACAGCATTTTAAAGTCACTTAAACATAACATTTCATAAAGTGTTCATCTGTGTGGACGTATAAAACTTTCTCAGCCAGGATCTAACTTATCCAATTATTCCAAAACCACATAAACACACAATTACTTTCCTTGTTGTGACGCAGACCTTCTGTAAAACTAATTAAAATAACACCAGAGGTCCGAGGGGTTAAAAACGTGCACTCTATTTACACACGTGTTTGTATGTGTGGACGAACATGTGTATTTACGTGCCGTGTCAAACACACATGCTGAATCTCTCAAAAACTGGCGTCCGACCAAGAAACTCACCCACTCCTCACCCGCTGTAAATTACCGACGCAGCGGTTTTCACATGTTATGGAAACCTCCTCTGCACGCTCACATACAGTGCACATGTGAGACACAGCTCTCAGGATCCTGTGAGCCCTTATAAATCCTCTACAACCCCCTTTTCTTTCTTTTTTTACTCCTTCCACCAAAACGAATTAATAGTCTGCAGCTTAAACCGCTGACCCTGTTTGGTGTCCGTCCAACACGACTCCATTAAACTGGCTGGAAACTCCGTGTCTGTCTGACGCTGCTGAGATTTACCTGCTTTGGATTTACAGCAGTTGAGTAAATGTTTCTTCATCAGAGAATCATCTACGCCCACAAAACAGCAAGTTCATTACATTTGGCCTCGTCTCGGAGCCGCTGCCTTTGAGGACGCGTCTCTTTTCCACAGGCTCTCGTCATAGTTTAGACCTAAATCACCGACGAGTTGTCCTGAAATGTGAGTTGAGAGCAGTTTGTAGAAGGTGAAGGAGACGGTTTCCACGGGGAGGTCATAAAGCACAGTAAACCACAGAGATTCAGGGGGGAGGGGAGGGGAGGGGAGGGGGGGAGTCGAACCCGATACTCTGGACTAATAAGGTAAAAATGAGCAATTTGAAGGATTTCTCGACCTGGTTTACACGAGGACCCGGGCGTGTTTCAAAACAAACAGATCCTGAGCACGCAGGTCCGTGGCCGGCTGCCCGTCCACCGGCCCCTGGCCCCTGGCCCCTGTGTGCAGCTCAACCCTCCTGTGCTCTTGTGTACTCACTTTTCGAGAGCTAATGAAAAGACACGAATGGATTTAATCTGCACCGGGATAAATTCAATAAAATCTATTTACATCGGTGAGGCAGCGCTGTGAGGCAACACACAGAGCGAAGGATTGAATTAGACACAGAGACGTTCACTCAACCCAGATGTGTGTCTCCGAGCTATAATGGCTCTGACGATAGATTCTCTGTTTGAGAAAAGAAAAATCATATTTCTCCTCTCAAATTGGCCACTGATAGATGCGACCCATTTTTTTAAATATGATTTTTTTTTGCAGAGGTGCTTTCTACAAGGAAATTTCTCTTGTTATTTTTTTGGGTCCGAAGCTTGAACCAATTACCCGTCTAAACAAAATTCCTTTAGCCCTGATTATAACTCCCAGTTCCTTATTTTCAAGGAAGCGTTCCAACCTTGGCAGAAATTTTGAAAACCCATCAATTGGGAAAGATCCCCCCCCCCGGCCACTGTTATGTCCTTGTTAGCTGCTGTTGTTCGTTTCTCGTTTATTTGACCCAGTTCTCTTTCTCATTCATCCGCAGGTTTCGATGGCTGCTTGGCCTACGTGAAGTACAACAGGGAGAACCTGCCGTTCACCGGAGAACACAGCCTGGTGACCTTGACCAAGACCAGCTCATCGGTCAAGATCGGCTGCAGAGGTCCCAACCTCTGTGAGAGCAGTCCGTGCTGGGATGGGCTGATGTGCGTCAACCAGTGGTACACGTACCAGTGTGTCCCGCCCGGCGACTGCACCTCTAATCCCTGCCAGAACCACGGCAGCTGTGTGCCTGATCCCCACTCGGGTTACACCTGCGTCTGCTCCGAGTTCTACACAGGAAGGACTTGTGAGACCTTGGTGGCCTGTCTGGGTGTCCAGTGTCCTCAGGGTACTGTCTGCAAAACAGCCAACAATGGTGGCTTTGTGTGCAGCCCCAGCCCCACGGCCGAGTCCATGGTCCTGCCCATCTGGGCGGTGCCCGCCATCGTGGGCAGCTGTGCCACTGTCCTCGCCTTGGTGGTCCTCAGCCTGATCCTGTGCAACCACTGCCGGGGCCGCAACAGGACCAAAGTGCCAAAGGAACCCAAGGAGAAGAAGCCCAAGGAGAAGAAGAAGAAGAAAAAGAAGAAGAAGGGGAGTGAGAACGTAGCATTCGACGACCCAGATAACATCCCGCCATATGGAGACGACATGACGGTACGGAAGCAGCCGGAAGGGAACCCCAAACCGGATATCATAGAGAGGGAGAACCCGTACCTGATCTACGATGAAACAGACATTTCCCACAACAATGAGACGGTACCGAGCGCCCCCTGCGCCCCCTGCCAAGGCCCCGAGGCGGATATCGAACATTACGACATCGACAACGCCAGCAGCATCGCTCCGTCAGACGCTGACATCATCCAGCACTACAAACAGTTCCGTAGCCACACCCCCAAGTTCTCCATCCAGAGACACAGCCCACTGGGCTTCGCCAGACAGTCCCCCTTACCGCTCGGAGCAACCAGCTACACCTACCAGCCGCAGTACACGCAAGCACTGAGGTCCACGCCACTCAGCCACTCCCACTCGGCATGCCCCACCCCCAACCCTCTCTCCAGACACTCCCCCGCCCCGTTCAACAAGCCCTCGTCCTTTTACCGAAACACGCCAACCAGAGAACTCAACCTGGCTCGCCGTGACGGCAGCCCGCTGGACCTGCACAACGACATGTGCCAGCCACCGCCCATGTTCAACTACGCCACCCGGCTGGGGAGGCGCAGCAAGAGTCCGCAGACCATGGCCAGCCACGGCCACACGTCCAGGCCGGGCAGTCGGCTGAAGCAGCCGATAGAGCAGATCCCCCTGGAGACGGGGCCGCCCGTGGGGCTGTCCATCGAGGAAGTGGAGCGTCTGAATACTCCACGCCCACGCAACCCCAGCATCTGCAGTGCCGACCACGGGCGCTCCAGCTCGGAGGAAGACTGCCGCAGGCCGCTGTCCAGGGTCCGAAACCCCGCCGACGGCATCCCGGCCCCAGAGTCCTCATCAGAAAGTGACTCTCACGACTCCTTCACCTGCTCGGAGATGGAGTATGACCGGGACAAACCGGTTTCCTACAGCTCCCGCGTGCCCAAGCTCTCACAAGTCAACGAGTCGGACGCCGACGACGAGGACTACGGCGGGAGGCTGAAGCAGAGGCGCTACTCGAGTCGGAGGGCGGAGGGAGGGCCGGGTGTTTCCCAGATGCCCCCTGGCGACCAGCACTACACCCTGCCCCACAAACTGGGCCAGCCAGCTGGGGGCTTCAACTGGGACAATCTGTTGAACTGGGGCCCCGGCTTCGGACATTATGTTGATGTGTTCAAGGACTTAGCTTTGCTTCCCGAGAACGCGGCGGCAAAAGACATTGAAATGAACAGTGGTGACGGTTCAGTGACCATTTTAAACGAAGGAGAAGCTGAGCAATATGTATGAGACTATTTATTATGATGTACAATATGGTGACGTTCTCCATTTGAAAAAAAAACAAGAAAAAAGGAAGACTGTACATTTCAAGAGAGCATTGGACTACATGTTTTTTTTTGTTTTTTTACATTATTCAAAAATAATAAGACGACTTTCAATGCAGTAAGGCAGAAAAACAGCACCTGTATCACGACAGATTTTGTCGTAATCCACCTTGGAATAGTTTACCAGTCTCTTCTCGGCCCAAACTTGACTGTACAATCGTGCATTCATCTCCGAGGCCTCGTTACAACGGATCCATTGACGCCGCTCGGCTCAGAAAAACTAAATCCCTACGTCTGAATCCAATTTAGCAACTGCAGACGTAATCTTGATTGAACATTTCTGTTCTGCGTTACCGATACGCCTCCAAGAAACTCCCGTCACATCCACAGCTGAGCGTTTTGGGGTAACATTAACACTCACAGGAAGAAAATTCCCCAAAAAAGAAAAACTCCCTGTGTCTGTCTTTTTAAGGGTTCAATTTTCAATTAGCTTGAAACGAAGCGTGTGTGTATTTGATCTGACTGCACCTGTTACCGACAGGACGCCAACCCCCCCTGCTGTGAAAGCAACCTGTGCTCACACGGTATCTGAACCTACGTTCTGATCGGACTGTCTCTGCCCTGGTGTGTTTCCCCCTCTGAAGACTGGCTAAACGCTCCAAGACGGAGGGTTGATGAAGTCTCCTGCCTTACAGACATTTGAGGATTTCAGTACGGGGAGGCTCTTTTGTGTTTGCGTCCTGAGTCGAGTTGTGTGTTTCTGACAAAGCCAAGTAATGACCACGACGATGATGATGATGATGATGATGATGATGATGATGTATGATGATGATGATGATCGTATAAACATGACCCCGACTAAAAACACTATGAACTTGTGTACATTTTCTTTAATTCATGAGAAATCATGGAGTCATTTGTTGGTGTCTTCGTCCATTATTTTGACATTTGTATGGTTTCTACATTTTTGTACTGTTTATTAACTTAAATTACTTAAGCTGTGTTTTTATGGATATTTTCATATGCTGAAATGTATGTCCTTGCTTTCGGGGAAAGTAAGATTGAAGACTTATTTTTTACATCTGTTACGTATTGTAACATCAGTATTTTCCACTTTTGATAAAACTATAACATGCTGTATGCTTTGTACCTGTAAAAAGCCAATAACAGAATAAAAAAAAAGTATTTATTTACATGCAGCTGTAGAAGCGTTATTTCCTGCCAAGGAAGCATCAGGTCAGTCTCGTCTTTTATGTGACGTCTCTTTCTCTTTAATATATATATTTTTGTTCTTGAATTTTTGTTTATATCATAGTTGCAATCTGTTGCATGCTTCATCCATTTGATTCCTGTGACGTTTCCCAGTTAATGACACTCAACAGAAGTTTCATAAAATGTCTGCAGCCACTGACTCGGACATTTCTCACATGCTGCACCTCCAGATAATGTTCCAAGGAGTTGAGAGCAAGTCTGAAAGCTGCTTTAAATGCATGTAAGCATTGGTTATTTTTAAAAATAGCCACCTTCCAGCTCAGATTTCCTCTTTTCCCGAATCTGAAGGTACTCCATATTCAGTGTTCTGTCTTTAAATAACACTCAGTCTGAACAAAACATTTAAAAAGGCATTTCTGGACCCGGGTGTAACCGAGCCACTGCCGTTCACAGCCAAGCAAAACATCAAGCGGCGTCCGCGGCGCTCGGCCCGATATTGCTTTCAGCAATTATTTACATCTGGCTTATTGAGCAGAACCCTTTTTTTGTCATAGCTCAGCGATCCGGTATGCAACATGCTTATCTTCTCCGTCATCGGGAGGAGAGAGAGGCCACGAGAGAAAACGCAGGGAGCCGTAAAACCCGGAGAAGACTGACAGGCCCAAATCTGGGTCAGTCACCCCGGGCGGGGGGGCGGGGCTCGAACCTGCGGTGCTGTTGTTGACTGACGTCTCTTCAGGACGGCCGCTCCACGCTGATGAAGAGATAATAACAACACAGTGATAGAGAGCGTGGGTGAGCGGCCGGGCAGAGTAAATACCAGACGAATTCAAATAAACCTCACAGCATCTATCTCCTCTGGTGGGTTCTGAGAGACATCAGGCCGCACCACCACCACCAGCAGCAGCCTCCCTGTAGGTGACTGGGATCAGCTTGTATACACAGAGGCCACATTGTTCTACAGTGCGCTGGGATGTAAAACACTCATGAGCCCTGACATGAATCTGTCTTCCTGATTTTCTTTTGGTTAGGGTGGTGGTGCTGGGGGCGAGTTTGCGTTCCCCCCCCTCTCTCTCTTTTTTTTCCAACAGTGCTGTTTTTGGATGTTCTCCAGACGCCTGCTGGACTTCATCGAAACGGCCGAGGAGCTTATGATGTGTTTAAGGATTAATTGCAATGTATTTATCCCAAGTGCCAACATTGGGTTTGACATCAACCCCTTGTAAAAATACATAACATGTGTGTTATTCCTGTGGATGCAAATGGTTGTTGTTCCAGTTACGCATGACGTGACATTAAAAACACAAAGAGCATCACACAGCAGAGTGATCACGAGCGTGTCTCGTAAAATCAAGAAAGAACTCCGATTGGAACAATGTGATCCTCACGCAGACGTAAAGCGTTTCACAGATCTGAAAACTCGACTCATTCAACTTATTAAACAAGTCAAACACAGTTTTTGTCTCCGCTGAATCCACACGTGTGTCATCAAAACTATAATTCCCATTAAGAGGATTTCCATGCTGACTCAAGAGTTTCCTCTGTGTTTGGATGCGGCACCGATGCTGTGATTGACTTTCTTGAAACAGAAAGTTCCTCTGAAATAATAATAATCTTCACAGAGATGGTGTTAATAGAAGGATCAATTATTCTCAGTGATCGTGCAGCAGGGCCGTGTGCAGACATTTTGGGGGCAGGGGGGGCCCTTTTCTCTGCTGCTAGTTTCTAGTTTATTTTGAGAATAACTGACAGCACCAAGGGGAGGAAAACAGTTAAGAAGGAATTTGATAAAACTGCATTAATATTTTAACTTTTTACTTTATTTATTCGCTTATGACAATAAATCATTTGCCTTGTTTGGTGGTTTTCTCTCGTCCGGTTTGCATCTGACTCCTCGACTGATTCCAAGTGTTTTCAGTCAGAAGCAAAGAGGCGAGTGAACATCTTCCACCAGGACTTCTTCTTCTTCTTCTTCTGTGGTGCTCCAGGCAGAGGTGCTGGTGCAGCGCTCACCTCCTCCTCCAGAGGCTCCTGGCTGCTCGCTGCCTCCTGCCTCTCTGACAGGACGTGGGTCTCTGAGTGAAGGTCGACCTCTGACTCTGCTTCAGACTTCATCTTCTCCAAGACCTCTATGTATTCCTCCTGAAGGTTCCTCCAGTCCGTCTGTAAACCCAGCAGAGTCTTCTGTGCTTCACAGAGCTTGGCAACGAGGTCCACAATGAAACACCGCAGGTTTTCATTTTCCAGATTCTCATTCTTCTGTCTGAGTTCTGCTTTTCGCTCGCTTGCATCTGGAGTCACAGTTTCTCCTTTCTCATTATTCACTGGGACCAGTTCCTCACTGAGCTCCAGGCAAAAAAGATTCAGACACTTGAATATCTGTTTGTGTTTCTCTGTTTCCTCTTCTGCCTGTTGAAGTCTGCGTTTTAAATCCTCACAAAACTCTGTCACCGTCTCCAGTTCTGCAAAGATCTCATTCAGCTTCAGCTTCTTTTTGTTGAGTAATGCTATTAGGTGAATGATGTGATCGGACAGGATGAACCTATATTTAAACGTCTCTTTTCTGGTCTTCTCTTCGTTCTCCTTGGCCCTCAGTGTTTCCAGGTTCAGCGGATCCATGATCATCTGCAGCTCATTCATCTCCAGCTCTTTATGCTCTTCTCCTCGATTTACTGCACTGTTGAGTTTAGCTCTTCAGGTGATAACTCTGTATATGACAATGCTGCCTCCCACCAGTAGGGAAACATCACTGGTGACTTACAACTCCAGCCTTTACAGAGAAGAACCCTACAAAGGATATTCCTTTGATTCCATGTTGTAAGTTTGCTTTAATGTCAAAGGGGGAGTGGTCACCGGAATTTCCTTTAGATAATACTGAGGTTTGAAATGATGCATAATTATCACTTGATTGACAGGTGACGTCACCGTTAGCTCGTCACTCCAGCTTCTCGCCTATCAGGGTCAGAGTCAACATCTCCTTCATTAAAATCCACATGTGACCTCAGTTTTCACTTCTCCTGCATGAACAGTACATTGACCCACATCCTCATCTCCAACAAGACCCCTCGATAGGTCTCATCAGCCGGGTCCTGTGTGTGTGTATGTGTGAGTGTGTGTGTTTGTGTGTGTGTGTGTGGTTTACATGGGAGACAACATTAACACCATCGCCCCACTCCGGGGCACTGCCCGTTTCACATCAAAGCAGGATAAGTGTTCTCTAATGCTGTGTGTAGTGCAGCCAGCCGAGGCCTCTCAACGCACATGAAAGCCTCAACGACGAGTCCGAGCTGTTGGGAAATAGAAGGGAATGGTGTGTGTGTGTGTGTGTGTGTGTGTGTGTGTGTGTGTGTGTGTGTGTGTGTGCGTGTGTGTGTTTGTGTGAGTGTGTGTGTGTGAAGAAGACTTTGACTTGTCTCCTCTCTGGAACCTCATCTCTGTGGTTTTCGTTCCAGCACTGAGGGGCTTGGATCGGCCGAGGCTCTGCTCTTCACCGGCTTGAGAACATTCACAGAAGTGTGTGATCGATGCTGAACAGACAACCCGGTCACGGGGAGCTGGCTCTGGTGTCACCGCGCTGTCAGGCTCCACGGAGGCAGCACATCTGCTTCTGGTCTCCCGGTGTCACATTCTGCCGCTTCAGCAACTTCTGGCTTTTTTTTTGTTTTGTTTTCTAATTCGAGGAGATGCCTCCGACTTAAGTGCCGGTTGAGTCACTGATTGTTTTGGCAACAGGCAGAACTGAAGCTCCTCTGGGAGGCCGAGGATTCTCTCAGCTGGTCCCCCGAAGGTTCTCTCCCTTTGACGCAGCAGATGTCGATACTGGTTTTAATGACTGAGGTTTTAATGACTTCGATGACACACACACTCTGTTTGCTAAAGTGGATCCAGTAGATAAACTTCACCAGGATTAACTCCAGCTCTGACTTTAAAACCATGTTTCATCTTATTCCTTTGTTGCAGGAAAAGCTTAAGCTCTTTTAATTTGAAGAGAGTTTTCACACCTGAGAGTCTGAACCGAGCTAGGTGTCTTTGAAACTTCAGAAATATCACTCATGATATTTTGGGGCGTAGAAAACTGAAATCATAGAAAAGTTGAGAAGGTTTATTTTGCTTGAGATTTTAAAAATACTTTCCAGTAAAGTAAAGAAATAGAATATTCATCCTCAAAGTAGAGCAATACATTTTCTGATTGATCATTATTTAAACGAGTCATTATCTATTCCTGCCTTCAGTCTGTGGCCTCTTCTCCTGGACGCATGGAGCTCTACGTCCGCCTCTCTCTCGTGTCCAGGTCTCTTAGCGTGAGAAGACGTCCACACGGAGACACGTGTCCTGGCAGCAGCCGCTCCACTGGAGGCAGAGCCAAGCCTGAAGGCCGAGGCCGTGCTCCTTCACCAATTTGCAGCATTCGTTCCCTGAGAGTCTCTTTCATGTTCAAGAGAAACTGGTCCTGAAACTGAAATATCTCAAAACCCCATCGATATGAAATCTAATTGAATCACATCGGAAAAACAAATCAAACTGGGACGTTGTGAATCGAGGCTAAAGCTCGAAAGTTCATTCTCAACCTTAGGAACTGTTTCAACTCACGCTCCATTTACACGCATGTTCAGGATATTTGGACGATATCAGTTCATCAAAAGTTCAAGTGTAAATGGAAACTACATTAGAAATTAATACTTCTAATTGGAGGATCTTTCAGTGACATCAGTTCATTTCTGCATATTCAGCTTCATCCTCCCGTCACATCGATCGTCTCTGTCGTTTCTGCTCTCGAATCTTTTTAACATCAGGTTCTTGTCTCTTCTTCTGTGTAATTTTGTCTTGAAAACTGAAGATTAGTTATGATTATTATATCCTAGGATACGACAGAGGTCTGACTCAGCGTGTCCTGCTGCAGCGCTCCGCATCACGAGCTGTTTGGTCGCGTCCACGTCGATTTCACCTTCGTCTTAAGTTTTTAAATCGAGCGTGTGCGGCTCTTGAACTCCGCTCTCCGTCGGACCACAGCTCCGGGTTCCAGGGAGCAGTGGACGTGAGGAGCTCGGCTGCGAGTCACTCAGGATCTGTGGCTTACAGATTGAAAAAGAAAAAGATTCTGTATAAATGATGGTCAACAAGCAAATCGCACAGTCAGGGTCCAAACCTCAAGAGCAGAAAACAACACAACACACACAGACGACTCCATGTGGGCGAACTGTTTACTGTTCCTCGTCCTCACAAACACTTTAGAGGCTCCGGCTGCGGCTTAATGGAAAGAAATAAGAAACTGTATTTTTGAACACTGTATAAAAGTTACAGCAATTATCGTCTAAAGCTTGAAGATGCATGGCTCTGCCTCAGAGCTTTATTCACACAGCACTTCTCATACAAGCAAGAAAGACAAAGTGCTTTATGGAATAAGACACACGTTTATACAAGTCTGATTTTAAACTAAACCAAACTAAAACATTTACAGGAACTGAGGAAACACTTTATTGAATCTGATATGTTTGCTATGAGGCAAAAAACTGAGAAATATAAGTAGAGAAAGATAAAATGACAAAGATAAAATAATATATTACCATGAGAGAAGAAGTACAAAAAGAAAAAATATCAAACAATCAAGATAAACAAAAGAAAGTAGAGAAGATGTTCTGAGGGAATAAAATTAAGATACTGAGTTCAGAAAATAAAAAAGAACAAAAGGAAAACACTGTAAAAAATCCTGATTATCTTTATCTAAATTATCTTCATTATGATTATTTAGGTCTTTGGTTGTGGAAGTAGATTATTGATTTTCTCTTCTGCAGAATCTTGATTGTTTTCTATAGGAAACTAAACTGAATGCTTCATTTTTCCAATTCCTTCACTTTCATAAACAACAACTAACAGATTCATGTTGTTGAATCTTCCTCTAACAGCAGCACGTGTTCACCTTTAAGTCGAGTTGTGCGTCCTCGGTTCCGTTCGGCCCCAGGGTCCTGATGGGACTGTTGGGACTGACTCTGGATCTGTGTGGTCAGAACAGAAGCTGTTTCTTTTTTATTGTGCTGAGTTAGAGAGACGATTTACTGAGAACTGAAAACAATGCTGGTCCTGGTGCCAGGGATCTTACTTCAGCAAAAAAAAACATGCACGATGCGGCGGGTTGTTCCAGAGCGGCTCGGTCCAAACCACAATCACAAGCCATCAGCAGGGGAGGAGCGGGGGGGGGTGTGCGGGGTTTGTTGTGCAGTTTTGTTGTACAGGGAAACTTCGCCTCAAATTTATAAAACGTCCCGACGTCAGCTGAGACGTCACTCACACTGTAACAGGGAGTTTGTTTTATTCAGTCAACAGAGGGGCCTTCGTCTGAATCTGTTTAATTATCAGGATAACGCAAAAACTACTGAACTAATTTCCATGAATTCAATTTGCAAGGATGTTTTTACAACATTGATCATTGATTTCTGAGAGAAGTAAAACAGTCAGGCATGTTTACGGCCACTTACATCTCTCAGTGTGTGTAAGGTGATGCAGATCAAACAGAAATCTAGATCTAGTGATGTAGTTAGTGTGTAAATACTCTTTATTGTCATCCTTCTTGTGGATGGTACACAAACTTGTGTCTTTGTGTAGCACGCTGAGTCTCCCTGCGGGGCTGAAGCTGTGAGGATCAGGAACGAGCAGCAGCAGCAGCAGCAGCAGAGAACTGGGATTCAGCAGCTCGTTAAAGGTTCCCCGGAGATTCTCATTGTAAACAAACAGTTTTCAGCTTTTCCCACCGAACCGACCGCACCGTGTTCCTCCTCCGGGCAGAACCCACGTCTCACACGTGTTTCACGCCTGATGAAGAACTCTCTAACCTGCGTCCTTTACGTTTCCCAGAGTCTTCTTCAGCTCTCTGATGAATTATCGATGAACCGCTGACCTCCGACCTGTGCAGGTTTTAGAAACATGCATCACACATGGATACAGCTAGACTGTATGTGTATTGCAAAACTTTAAGTTGTGTTCCTCTGCTCTCACACATCAATCACAAATGGACGAACAACCATCAGGGGGGACGACAACCTTTCACTTTAACAGAACAGGACCCAAGGAGGAGTTTTTGAAAGAGAGATTCGTCAAACATCTCGTTGCTTCACACGAAGGAGAAGTCAGAGCTAAACAACGAGGACATGTGCAGCGTGACGGATGATTTACAACGCACACATGCTCGCAAACTTAAGAGCCAAGTCCTCGGAGTTATAACATCTGAGACAGTTTACACATCTGAACTCAAACTGCTTGTAAACGGTGTGATGTCTAAACCCGGAGCCCACACCTCCACACAGGGATCCTCTTCTTCAGGCTTCCTGCTGGACCCAGGGGTATGTTTCTGTACTTGGTCATTTGTGTGTTTTGAAGTTTGTGTGTGTGTGATGCTCTAAAGAAAGCTCCAGCTGATTAACGCAGGCCGAGCAATCAGCACCTATCTGAACGGGGCGCTCTTATTTTGAAGCACAGAAACAGCTGCACCACATGTAATTACCACATACTTCTCTGCAGCCCTGCTGTTGTGATGTTTATGAAACCCGAGTGTTTCTGCCTGTGTGTGTGTGTGTGTGTGTGTGTGTGTGTGTGTTTGTGTGTGTGTGAAGCACGAACATAAACTCTCACACTCGCAGGTGTTTACACATCCACACACACACATTGCACGTCTGATAAACACAAAAACAGCTGTAACTGCTCCTTTTGACCTTCCTGTTGCTCCTCATGTGCTGGTTTCCAAACTGTAACTCAGGATGATTATTAGTTGTGATGCTTGTAGGAAACGGCAAAAGGCTAAATGTCACTATCCCACAACACAGGCGTGGATAATCGGTTTGCTAATTTTAAAGTTGGCCGCTCTGGGCGACTTGGGAGTTGGCGGAAGGGTTTTTTCTCTCTCGATGGAGCCGTGCCCGTTGTGATGCTACAAAACTTTACAGATTGAATTTATCTGCCTCGCCAAACTGGAAATGCGAGAGAGGACGGCTCATTAAAATCATTACCACACTGCGGCGCTCCTCGTTGACACATGACAGCCATTGAGCCGCCGCCCCAATTCACAGATTTCCCAGTTCTTGCAAATAAAACACCTGGTGGAATTTCGTAGCTGAATAGTTTTGAAATCGCCTTTCACGCCGCTGACAGCCTCGCATGCCGACGCGCCGGGAAACAAAAGTCACGTACAAACAAATGGCACTTTTCAAGGCTGCAGGAATGCACACACACACACACACACACACACACACACACACTTGGCAGCTCGTGGGGAGCACATTGATTTTCACCGGGGAAGGAAGAAGAAAGAGGAAACGCTCATTGCCTCGTGTTCCCTCCTCTGCTCATTGGCTACCCTCAGTCGCCCGGCTCCCTTTGGATTTTCCCATGCCCCGCTATCTTTTCTCAAGTCTTAATCTTTTCATTCTGTCAGGGCGGCTCTCGGCAGCCTCTGCATCATTTCCAAAGGTCTGGGCTTCATGCTAATTGTCCCTCAATGGCACGGTTACCTCCCACCTACATAATGCACCTTGTTTCCTCCACTCAGTCTGGGCTTCACCATGTTGGCTCATTCAAATTCAGGGGTCTGCCAGAGCGATGCCTCGGGGGTAAAGCAAAGCAAAGCAGCGCTACCTTTAAAACCAAACAGGGATTTGTTCTCCCCAGTCCTGGGAGGAGGGGTGGGACGATCTGAAGGATGAGTTGCATGTAGCTATCGACGTGTTTGACGAAACTTCATCCGTCAACTTGCAGGTCCCTCTAGTCTACCCTCTACGCACCAGCTTCTCCACTCGCACTTCATTATGTCACCAGGCAGCGCTACCGAATCCTGCACGTTATTCCCAGTTCTGCAGCATCTGCCAGCGATTTGATCCACAGTCCTCAGAGTGAAAAAGGCAAAAAGGAGGTGAAGGTTATGAAAATCACCGTCAGGAGATGATTGAGTCCTTAACTCGGGTTAAAGGAGCGCCGCCGTGCAGAGGCTCACGTGCTTTCAGCTAATTGTGTCCACGTAGACCCCGACTTGGCAGCTTCTCTTTGACTGGGGGAGATCTCACCACTCAGGACGGAGACGACCGCCATGCACCATTAACATCTCTTCAGAGCTTTGATCATCACTGAGTGTGTGTGTGTGAATAGGGAGAAAGAGAATCATCAACAATTCAAATGCGCCCAATTATTGGACCATATAAAGGTCTAATTAGCATAAATTGCTTCCACGTTGTTGCTATTTTTACACCGTTTCTTTTTTTCTCCGTCTCGTGGATGTTTCTCTTCTGCATAACTTATGATGGATGTGCTTCATTTCATAGTGAAATTGCTTTGCTAATTAAAACTGGTGCATAAATATTTGCTTTCTTCCGTGTGTGTGTTTTTATTTGGACGCGGGGAAAAAGAAGCATTTTTGCGTTTTCCTCACAAATGAGCCGATTCCGATATCACCACGGCAACGTTTAAATCCATATCACGAAATATCACGTCTGCAACGTCTCTAACTAACGATTCTAAGTTTACCTCTGATGTCACGACCGTCAGGGTCAGAGATAATTTAGCCGTGAAACGTTTCTTTTGATTCATAGTCGCCAATTAAATCAAAGCAGGATAGATTTTTGCTCTTTCTGAAGTGAGGAACGGTGGGTGGGTGGGTGGGTGTTCTCTCCATTAAGAGACTTCGACTGCCTCTGTTTGGTCTGAGAATCAAACCTGCACCAATCGGTTACACTGTCGTTTCCCCCCCCCGACCAGCGGACCATGATTATAATGAGGTTTAAAGATGGCGATCCCACGCATCATGAAAACCACCTTTATTTCTCCGCCGCCTCGGGGTTCAAAAACCCAACCACTGATACTCGCCGTCCGTTCCCAACGCGCTCTCAACACGTCGGGCCGGAGGTCGGTGCTGCCGCTCGACTTCGAGACATCTTTTGTTCTCCTGCGGTTTTTAGTTTGGCTTTTATTACGAGCTCCGGTTCATCTAATTCCAGTTCCTAATTGCCCGGCTCAGTCTTATTGAAGGTTACAATAATAAGCCATAACTTCTCTTTAGTTTTAATGTTTCCCCTCGGTCACTGCTGATGTCATCTGCTCGTTAAAACGCCAAAAATGACTTAATTGTTATTTCCATCCCAGTTGCGGAGGGAGAGCTCACTGGTTTCCAATAAGTGTCCTGATGGATTAGAGCGGCTGCGTCGGGCGCTGAAGTCTGGAGGATCTGTTCTGGCACGAGCGAGGAGGAATAAGAAAAATATAAAATGAGTTCTGATACTAAATAAACTTTAGAACTGGAGAATCTGTGTCTCAGGCTTCTGTTCATAAGAAAGAAAAATCAAAGACAGCTGTGACGGTTTCACTCTCGGATGGAAAGTATTATTGTCATTACAAAAATGAAAATGGCAGTTTTTATATTAAATGCAAAAAATCTGACATTTAAGCTGAGTATATATATATCATTATTTTTTTATTATAAATATTTCAAATGCTTATATATATAGTGAAATGGAAACTTTATTGATAAAAGCACAGAGATGGAACAACAGCAAACTGCAGCTTCATTCAGCTTTACCGAGAATTGGAGCCAAAATGGACGACTTGTCATCCTCTGGAGTTCATAAACCCCGCCTCCTCCACGTTAGCAGAGAGGACATAGACACAACTAAAGATTGATTTCTGTCATTTATATGTTTATGTGTTCATGTGTCTGATAAGTTTGGTCTTTATAAGTCGCTTGGTGCTAGAAAAAGAGAATAATGCTGTTTTTGAGTTAGAGAAATAGTTTGTCCATTAAATATGAGACAATCTGTGTAAAACTATAAAATCACAGAGTCTGGTTCTGTCGGAAGTTTCTTCCTGATAAAGTTAAAGTGAGTTTCTCTCCCTCTATGAACTGCTGAGTTTCTCTCTATAACATCGCAGGGTCTTGACCTCCCTGTGTAAAGGGCCTTGTGTGGAGCTCCTGCTCAGAGAAACTGAATTGAACGGGACCTGTTGAGCTTTTTACAGTACGTGCAGGGACTACTTCTTGGACGACACTGTTTCCTCGTTGCTCTGTTTTCCAGTAATGTCACGACTCAGTTCTCCCCACAGAGAAATTCTATCACTCTCCAGATACACACTCCACTGACTTCTTCTTCTTCTGTCCGGGCTGCGTGTCCAGCGTCTGCTACGTGCATTAGCACGTTGCTATCTGCTGCAGTCAGTGTGTGATGCACTTTAATGTGTTAAAGGTTTACACTGAATTATCTATTCTGCTCCCAACGTATATATTCTAGTTATTTTTCTATTTATCTTATCTCTTCTTACCTTATCATATTGTATATTATCATATCTTATATTCTATATTAGCTTATCTTATTATAATCTTATCCTATGTTATCTCTTCTTATCTTATCTGTGGATTAGGATATATGAGATTGTAACCTCTGTAAGTGTAGAAAACATCAAATATGTAAGAAAAAGATAAAATGAGAAAATATATAAGACTAAAAATGTTTGTGTTCGAGCAGCAATTAGAACCAAACCACTCAAAGAACCCTTATAGAACCCTTAAGGAACCCTTAAAGAACCCTTAGAGAACCGTCTTCTTCACAGTGTGTGATTGAGAAAGAAAGTCAGAGTTGTCTCTTTTGGCCCCGAGAGGCTGAAGTCAGTGCAAGTGCGAGTTCAAGTGTGAGGTGGATTGTGTCTCGGTCTAGGACACACAATCCAGACCACCTCTCCGTGTTGATCAGTCAGAGAAAAACAAACACGGCTCCACCCCCAGCCAGCCCCCCCTCCTCAGCCACCATGAAATCCTGCCTGCAAAGAGGAGAAAGAAGGAGATTCTTCACCTCCGTGCAGATACCGAAGTTCATCCCGGCTTCTCCAAAGCTCCCATCGTGGCTGACCCGCCACTGAAACCACGCTCTGTCTCGCAGCCGCTGCCAATGTAAGCAGATGCCTCGTCGGGCTTCGCTTTCACTCTCTTATTTATGCACGGGCTGATAATGCTATCCTGCATGTGATACTTCAAGAGAGAGAGAGAGAGAGAGATGAGTCAATAACTGATGGAATTCATGCTAAAGAAGCACTCCTCTCTTCCCTCTTGGTTTACCACCCGGGTTTCACCTCTGCCGAGCGTCGACTCGCGGCCCACACAGTTTGCCACGACAGCTTTAGCTCAATTACCGCAGGCCCTGCTGGATTGAGCTCTTTATATCTCCAGCTGGGAAAGCTCACTCCTCTAAACTCCGGGAGTGAGGGAAGCTTTTGGAAAGATCTATAAAATGGCATCCAGAATAAAAAAAGCTCCCCCCCCGGTTGAAGCTGCCCCCCCCTCCCCTCCCTTGCTCCATAATGCAGGGTTTTACAGTTTGAAAGGAGGCATCAGTCTCTTGTAAGTCCTGCAACTGGATACCTCTCATCCGCTGAAGTGCAGCAAGCCATAAATCAAAAGTTGTGCTTTCGGAGCAATCAGAGGAAATACGTCCAGAGTTCGAGGATCATCGCCGGGATTCAGAGGAAGAATAAACAAAATCAGGACTCGGGAAACAGAGCGAGTGAGAGCGACTCGGAGTTTAACACGTGAAGTATCTGATGAGCTCCGAGATGTTTGCTCCGAAACACTGTGTTTGGATCTTATAACTTATTTCATCAGCCAGAAAATAAACTGGATTTGATAGCACAAGTGATGTGGGAATAAAAATTGGAACATTCAGACTTTCAGTTTTTTAAAGTTTGACTGATTATCTTTCTCCACCTGCAGGGCTGTGTGTTGTTTGAGTTTCTTTCCGATACCGGTGCATTTTGTTCCCCAAACCCAGTTAATGACATCAACTCAGTTTCATTATATATTTAAACAGTCTGTAGACATTAGATTTTATAGTTTATAGTCTGTCAGAAGTATTAAACGTATAAGTGTATGTAATTGGAGGCTTTTATAGGTGATGTTTTATGTGCTACTCGTATTTCATGCTGCACTCTCGGTTTAATTCAATAACTTTTATGATGTTTTCTGAGTAAAAAATGTTTTGTTGATTCAATAGAGAAAATCACTTTACTTAGATTCCACACCTTTAAAAAATCTGACGCCTCCAAATAAAACAACTTTTCTCTCCGGCTCGATTCTGGTGTTTGACTTCAAATGGCACAATGACAATAAGTGCAGTGGGGTCCAAAAGTCTGAGACCACTTAAAGGGGCTCAGACTTTTGGACCAGCACATAAAACCAGTACATAAAAAGTGGATTTTATCTCATAAACCGAAGACGATTTATCTTGCTTGTTCTGCAGAATTGATCCAGAATCTCCTGAGGGGTCAGCGCGGTGTCACGACCAGAACACTCTCAGAGCAGCACTGCTCTCATGTTGCTTGTATTTTTTCCCCAGTAATGGAAATATTTGACAGTTCTTTTACTTTTTATTTATTTTTTTTTGAGGAACTTTGGCTTCTTCATTGGCAAGAGAAAGAAAAGTTTCCCCAAATAGCAGAAAAGCTGGCCCCCGAAAGTACGAGCTGTTAAAAAACTACAATAGTAGGAACAAAAAAAAAGAGGTTAAGTGAGCTCACAGGTGTGATTCCTGACAATCTGTGCAGAGGCAGGTGTGCTGCAGTAAAGGTAATAAATCAAAACGCTTGGAAAAGTTTGGAAACAGTCAAAATCGGAAAATTACATATCTGCGTTAACTGCAACAGCTTAAGGTAATTTCGGTTATTAGCGTCTGAAGAAGCGAGACGCAGAACATCGTTTCTCTCGCAGCAGCTGAACACGTGCGTCCGGTGATTGATTTTCAAATTACCTGCACAAGTGTGCAGCCACAGCCGCGGTAACCTGATATCCCACTGAGCAGAATGTGTGTCAGACAGACTCGTAAGTGCTGTGAGAATCGAGCGTAAGCGGCAGCATGTGAGGGTTCAGCGGGTCAGCTCACGAGGCTTTTTTGCCTGAATATTTCCAGGCAATTAAATTCAGTGGTGAGACTCTTGTGAAGACCCTCCAAGCTCCGCACCTGGTTCGTATCCCGTCCTCCCGACCTGCTTTCTTTGGACACCGCGTCTTCCTCTTATTTGATTTCAGCTCTTTGAGATATAAAATACACGCTGATGCTCAGAAAGCGTCCGCGGGGATGGCGAGGTGAGACGGAGAGACGGGTCTTGTGAGGCGCGTTGGGAATGGACTTATGGAGATTTGGCAGCAGGGAGTGGACGGTCACAGGAGACAGACAGACCTACAGTCTGCACAGCAATGATTATGGGATCTATTAATGCTTTTTTTTTGTGCCCACCACTCCAACAAGTCCAGCTTGGATCCAGTTCAGGTATTTTTATGAGTTGGTTCAAAGGACTCGTGGCACCGAGGTTTTCTTCACACGGTTCCTGTCTCGGCTGAGAAGTGTGGGCGACTTTACAGACGCAGAAACACACACACGAGCTTGAGTATCCACTCGGGCCCGGGTCAGGATGGTGCACGTTGAGGTTTTTACTGCATCACAAGTGGAGGTGGCGGGGGGGGTTAACAGATAGCAGTAAATTCCTGCGCTTCGTGCCATTATCTTGAGTGAGGGCACGTGTAACGCGTCCTGAAAGGTTTACTGGTCCTCCAAAGTTCTCCCTGGCTAAAAGTATGGAAAGATACTCCCGCTGGCAAAAACAAAACAATTCATCAGAGACATAAAGATATTCAAGTAATCACAGTTGGAGACGGTGGAGGCTGTCGTCAGCGACTCTGCGTCTAGTTCAGCGGAACCAGAAAAAGCCGAATGAAGCGTTTTTCTGCCATCGATCCCAGAAAATGGGTTTTTTCTCAACAGAGAAGACGTCAAACTGCATCAACGTCCAGTTCCCATCAAACCAAACCTCGGTTAACATCACCGTCCTGACAACGCAGGATTAAAGTGGATGAGAAATACTTTCACTGGAATAATGGAGGAAGGACGTCAGCAGCAATGGCAGCTGTGCACATTCTCCGCTGGTCGCCAAGCCACCGGCCCGGGGAGCGTTCAGGAGAGGTCGACTCATCGTCGGCTCATCGTCGGCTCATCGTCGGCTCATCGTCGGCTCATCGCGGCTCATCACCGGCTGACGTCTCAGGCGTCACTTTCCACTTTCCACTAATGTTCTCAACAATAAGTAAACTCAGCGTCTCTGAAGGATCACGATGGCGTCACCAGTTTGTCAAGATGCAAATCTGTATGTGTGTAATTTTCATAAAGTTGTGAAAAGTGTAAAGTTACAGTTAAAGTTGATTTACTCAAATGAAATAGTCCTAAAATTGAGTGTAACAATATGGAAGAACAATATATCAAATTAAAAGCATGCAGAACAGTACAAGGAATAATAAAAAAAAAGGTTTAATAAAAAAAACATTATACAATCATATCATGGTCATACTTCATATTTATCTGCGAGAGAAAATTAAAACAATGTCGAATGTAAAGTTATCTTAGATTAATTATTTATTCCCTTTATATGTTTGTGTATGTATATGACGATGAAGTGAGACCCTGGTTTATTTTATTTCCTTGAAGATACTGAATTCTACATCACATCTGTTAAAAAAAAGATTTACAAAACAATGACTTCACACAGACAGAAAAGCTGAGGGCCGGGCTTTAGTTACCTGCTTAATATTTACTTATCACTGAATTGATATCATTGATATATCATCTAATTGATTAACAGTTTGTAAATTGGTGAAAAATCTGATTCGAAAAAGGAAAAACTAACAATCATCATGAATGTAAAAGGGGAAAGTACGGAGTGAGATTTCGGTTTGAAAACTAAAAATTAGATGACGTCATGGTCTCTTGTTTTCACGTTGATATATTGATGATTAACAAACTTTCCACTGTAGTTTCTTTTATGTATTTCATTTTCCATTAGCCGTTAGTTCAAAGCTTCTCTCTCCAAGGAGATGTTAAAAGACGTTCTCAGTTCAGAGTCGGACCGCAGCTCCGATCCTCAGATACGCGCTCCGGTAATTGAGGACACTTTGGCCGACACTCAGCCACTGGAGATGATTTACAGTGTGTCCTGATGTTTTTCCATAAACCAGGACCTTTGGCGTCTGAGAACAAAAGGAGCTTGTGCTGCCGGTTCCCTCGGAACCAAGCTGCAAAGGAGCGAAGTCTGGAGTCTGGATCTGTAATCGACACTCATTGATGAGGTGCAGCGATGAAATGCTTCCTCTGCATTGAGCCTGACAGCGCCGGGCTCAGCTGTGATATCCACAGCCGGGGGGGGTTTTGTTTCCTATCCCAACGCTTCCTGGTCGAGGACCTTCTGGCTCCTGGTTTGATTCTGAGTGGTTCAACATCGGTTTTTATCGACTTGAGAGAGCACTTTGTTCCCCGCGTCCAAGCAAGAGCCCTCTTCACAGATCTGGTTAGCGGTGAGAGGCACTCCACCAAGAGAGCTCCGTGTGTATATGTGAGCTTTTCTTCTTCTTCTTCTTCTTCTTCTTCTTCTGCATGGGCCTGGAGCTGCAGGCGGGACACGAGAGGCAGGACGTTAGAGAGCAGCCAGCAGGGCCCCGGTTTTCCTGGCACACAATCGCAGGAAGTGCTGCCACACTATAAATGGAAGCTTAAAAAAGTGGCAGAACAGAGTCAGCGCGGCCTCTCTGCCACCGGCCAATAGGATTCAAGAGCCTCTCTGCTCGTTTTCCAACTCCCAAACTGTGATAATGGAACTAAGTAGAAAAGAGGGAACCAGGAAAGTTGTAGGTTAAAGCCAGTAGCTCCTCAACCAGCAGCTTGAGTAAGATGATACCGACGGTGATGGTTTCAGGATGAAGGTGCCAGGCGCTCGACACCAGGGCCAAAACCTCAGGATGAATTTTGACCACAGAAAAAAATATTAAGTTCTGGGGATGCGCTGTTTTCTCCAGGATCTCTGCAGGGTGGAAAAGTTATTAATACCAAAATGATGATTTTCTCTTCAGGTGCGTTAACGGCCTCTCAAGGCTGAGCTCCGCTGCTGGCTTCAAAAAACTGGCAACACAAAAAAAAACCATTAAAACAAAATAGCATGAAGTAAAATCTCATCTGTGCTCCATCACGCTGGCGGTTGCATTTGCTGACATCTACTTTTGTCACCATTGGCTCGGCAGCGTCGGTGTAATCCCGAGTAATTTGTCTCAAAACCACAGAATCTTAAGTAAAAAATCACATTTGCTACTGGTTTCTTGTTGCACTGATGCCCAGTTCACCCAGTCCAGAACACTAAGTTATAAAAGAAACAGTTAAATGGTCTTACACTTATATTTCGGTTAAGGGAAAATAACCAGACTAGTAGAAAACAGACGGTTATACACTCAATAGGCTGTTTAACGGCTAAACGCTAACCCAGTCCAACCCGGGTAGATAAAATGGTTTGGCCCAATAACGGTTCGTATTCGGCCGGGCAGAAGAAATGACTCGGGTGCCAGCCTCAGTTAGAATGACGCCCCAGAATTGGCACAAGTAAACTGGTCTGGGTTCGGCAACTGAAGTGAACCGTCATCGTGCCAAAATGACCCGAGCAAGAAAAGAAAATAGACCTGAGCTGGTCCCAGTCTTGTTGCCAACCCCCCAACCGACACTGCCTGAACTGGCTCCTTCTAAACGGACCTGACTCCAAACTGGAACCCTGGAGGCCCAGTTCTACCAGAGCTTGAGTTAATATTTAATATTAATATCTGCCAGTTTAGAGTTTTGAAAAAGTGATGACTGATCCAGAGTCAGCAAATCCTCCTCAAGGTTGTAATGTTCAGTTTGAGATTCAGGGCTTGTTGGTGAATGTAGTTTGTGTTGTTGGTTATTTGTGTTGAAACCTTCTTGCAGTTTATTTGTCAGGTTGAAAGAACAGAAACGATTTAATTGTGTTTCATTTAATCAAATTCAAACTGGACCACAAAGTTCTTCAGGTGAATTTAACTAGTTCTTAAATCAGCAGCTGTTTCCTGCATCTGCCACTGATGTAATAATTTTGACTTAAATCCAAATGACTGGAATTACCAGCGTCCTCTTCAGGACAGGGGGGTGTACTACACGGTTATTGACAGGGTTGCGTGCCAATTACTTGATGAACAAGATCACCCTCAGTCTCAATCTGTCAAAGTGACGGACAGCCGTCATCATGTGACTCCTTCATCGTCCGAGCTCTCCCTCCTCAGCCTCAGTGTCCACGTGATCTTTGTTCTCTTCAGGTCATAATCATCTCTCCCTACTTCTTTCATATAAACTGTATAAACTCTATTTGTTCCAGGTGACGGGCTGAACTCAAACTGAACAGACTTCAAAACGGTTCAGTATTTATTTGATTTTTAGAAGCTTCAGTCTCCTGGTTGTGTGAGAATGAAATAATATTAAACTGCTGCCTCAACACATGGTGGGAGGGGGCGGGTCTTTCATCCTTCTAAGACATTTCTCTTGTGTGGTTCTGTCACGTGACGAAGTAGAAAAGTAAATAAAAACAAAGGATGGTTATGACGTATTATTCCAATGGACACATCTTTCTTTTTTATCTCCTAGGGGGGGTCCATCATTTTTTAAACCTCAAACCAAAGCTCCACAAGTTGCAGAAAATACACCAGGACACGTATTTATCTCACAGAGAATAAGGTTTTCCATTATAACAGTTTCCGACCATCACAAATGCATGAAGAACGGAGATGTTGAGAATTGAAAGATGAAGCATTTTTTAATCTAGATGTGCAGATACAGTTCAGAGGCATTATGAAATGATCTGTAAGAGAACGGCTCGATCTTTAAAACAACAGACACAGACACACGCTGTGAAAAACCAGGGAGGACTCAGGCGATGTCTTTACCTGCAGCCGCGTCTCACACACGTCTGTTTTAAGAATTCAGAGTTCATCACTTCTGGGAAACGCATTACATCCCTCACCTTGTAGAAGCACCCCCCCCGCCCCCCCTCTCCCGCCCCCCTGGAGCCCACGAAAAACTTCACAACCCTCCCACCGACTGTCAAGGGTAACGTTAGTGAGAAGAGCAGGAGGGAGAAGGAGGACGAGAGGAGAGGGAAGTGCAGATCATGAGGTTGAGGTTCAAGGGAGAATTCCTTAAATTTCTAAAAGCACCACCGTCCATCTCTCTAAATTATATCTAAGATTTAATTTAAGCTGCCGAGTTTCCTGGGACATAAAAAGCGAATCCGTTTTAAGGGCCTGCCTCTTGGACGGCCATCTTTAACCCTCCGTCGTGTGGCTTGACCTCGCGACCTCGGTGAACCCGCCGGCAGAGATAATAGATTGTTTACAGCCTGAATCTCTGGTTTCCCAACTTGGATCTGCTCTTCACACCGAACTCCGCTTCACATTCCACCTCGGGCTCCGTGTCACCATAAATCACCGTTACTTCCTGAGATTTCACGGGGTTTTTATGATTCACTCCCCGGAGCAGCACGCCTGTTCGATGCCGCGGCGTCGCAGCTCCTCGCCAGAACCCCCCCCCCACCACCTCCGCCGTGGAGTTCTCAAAGTGCAGCTCGTTGCATTCCTTTGAGGCAGAAGAATATTTTGTCAAGTTGAAGGATGACAACCGAGGAGCCGTGCATTAAAGCTAAATCCTTCACTCGGGTTTTCTCACTTAAAGATGCTGGAGTTGGTTCTCGGGGGGGCGGAGGGGGTGGGGGGGGAGGGGGTGGGGTGGCTGCGCTGTGTCACGCAGTAAAAACAGTCGCTCCAGCTGCGCACATGTGGATTGAGATGTCGGCGTGACAGATAAGGTCAAAAGTAAACACACGGACACAGGCCTGGCATTCTTCTGCTCCGTATTCAAACATCTACATTTCCTCTCTGAATTCTTAATTTGGAAAATATATAGGAAACCTGTTATCACATGGTTTCCTCGTGCCGTCACTCAGAGCTCAGAGTATCTGCACGGCGATCTTCAGGCCGAAAAGCTGAGGCCGGTTTTCTGGCTGGTGTAAATCTCATCAGTAGCCGAGAGCGGAGCCAAGGGCGGGTCCGGGGTGAGTGGGTCGGTTCTGCCAAGGAGCCGGCTCGGCTGACATGTCGGCTTGTCCTCACATGATGTTTGCACACGGGAAGGCTAATGGTATCTGAAGACCTAAAGGAGAGCGTGAAATTGTGATAACATGACTCCAGTGACAGCGAGTGAAGGAGAAAAACCTCTCGGTGACGCCTGCTCTGTGTCGTGAGGTCATCAGTCATCGGGCTCACGGTGCAGCCGGAGGAAAAGAAACCAGAACCAGGAAGTGCCACCTATTAATCTTTACTTCCTCCGACTTCTCAAGGAAGAGATGGAGCTGGGAATTAAATAAATCAAGTTCCCACACAAGTTTTTGATTTTCCCAGAACTTTCAGGGATATTATCCAGAAGTTCCTGACACTGCAGGTTGTCACAAACTGTCAGAAACACACTCGAGTCCATTTGTATTCCTCTTGTTCAGGGCTCATGAATTAAGTCTGACTATATGCTCCAAAGTTCAGGGATATTATAGTTCAATTTAATCAACTTCCAAGTTGTTCCCATGATTGAAGTATTCTTTAAATTTCCTAATTTTCCAAACACATTTGATTTAACATTATTCACATATATGTTCATTTGAATCCAGAGTAAGAAGAAGTTTTATAGAAAGTCAATAAACAGCTTTATGTGTTGTCGTTAGTTTGCTGTTTACGACGTAGAACCGAAAATGATTTAGTTTATACAATTTTCAATATTTAAAATACTCTATTTGTTTTTAATTAGGGTGACTAGATATTTGTTTGCCCTTAGTTAGTTAGTTGATAGCAGGAAGTGTTAATTATTGCTTTATTACTTTAAAGCTGTAGAAAAAGACTTGTTTGCAGATATGACTCGTGCAGCTTTAGTTTGAGTGTGAATCTAAAATATGTCTGAAACCGTCTCTCAACCACTTTGTTCACTTCAGTTTGTTGAGTGTGTGTTTGTGTTGGTGCTGCACAGCCGACCCTCAAAGGTTTTCATATTCTGATCGCTGGTCAGTTTGCAGATGATAAAATAAAACAAGTCGGTTGTCGAATCGTCTTTAACGTTAATCTTCTTCCAACATATTTCTCAGATTCCTGTCTGAGCAGCACCAGTCCCGGCCTGTTGTGTTTGATTGGCTGTGAAACTGTAATTTTGTGTTGATCACTTCAGATAATTTCATTTCTAACATATGAAAAGTGACGGCTCCTCCGGGAGGATGAGATCAACGTGCTGACGGGAGAATTTCACGCAGCCTTTTCCTCTAAAAACCAACATGTGGCGATGTGGAAATATGAAATTCCAATTTTCTACAGTGCAAAGAAAAGGACGTGTTGATAATGAAGCGTGGACGGAGGAGTTCAGTTCATGTGCAAATCAAACTTCAGTTTAAATCAGTGAAAAGAAGGTTTGTTGACCCAAATTAAAAAAATAATAAAAACCAGAAATTGTGCCAACTTTTGTTTTTCATCGTGTAAGAGGAAAATCCTTTAAATTCAGATTTCATTTTACGCTCTGGGCCCCTCTCCCTCTCTCTACTCTAGCATCTGGTATCAACACATCTTGATGACATTCAGCGCCCGAGCTGATTGGACGCCGGCACCCGAGCGTGACACCGTGATTGGTAACGTTTGCCAACGCGGCTGTGGTGAGGAATCTTGGACGGGTCGTGGAATGATAATCATTACGCCTGCTGCGACTCGCTCAGAGTAAACATTAGCTTAGCCGCTGGATGTTTCTGAGCGCGTGCACCTGTTTGCATGTCACAGGCTAATTCATAACTGAGAGGGCTGAGCTGTGCGAGGAACACAGCTCAGCCCTAAACGGCTCCATATGCACAAATACACTTGTCGGGGAGATTTCTGGTCGACTTCTCGCTCGCCGTGATAAATGAGCTCCATCCCGCTCCGGCTGTAATCGGCTGTGGATCTAATTTGAGCCATAAATTTGCCGCACAACAGCTTGAAGAGAGGATGGACATTCAACCGAGGACTTAATAACTTAATTACTGCGGCACCACATGCTGCTCTGTGCAGAGACATCTCCAGAGTTTCACAGGGGCCTCGTAAAGATCGTGTTTAATCAGCTCGTGAGGCGACTTCAAAAAGCTTCCTGGTGTTTCCTGCATGTGTGAGCACTCTCCTCGGGTTCTGACGCAGCAGATGCTCGCTGCTCAACCTGGGCCGGGCCGCGGGGAGAAGCTGATTGGCCTTCGTGTCTTCTCTTTGTTTTATTTCCTGCCAAAAAGTTTCTATCGTAAAAAGAAAACGAACCGGGGAGAAAATGTCACTTTGAGTTCAAATCTGTTCTGAATTCTCTCTGTTTTCCAAAGTGGGAAAAAAGTTTGATCGAGTTGCAGATAGAGGCGTTAATCTGAATATCCAGTGAGGTGGAGAATTAAAACCTGAAATCAGCAGCCTTCACAATCACCCACATCTCCACAGTTCTATGAAGAGCAAGAACAATTGTTCAATTAGTAAATCAACAAATAATTAATAATTAACGATTAATAAGCACCAAAAATATAAATGAGGCGTTTTCTCCCTCACAAATTTGCAGATTTTCTACTTTTTCTATTTTATATAACCTTTAATTGATATAATTTAGAGCGCCACTGATATTTTAGACCGGAATCAGCAGATCTGAGGCGTTTGGTGTCTGTGTCAACAATATGTTTACATTTATTTCCCCAAATAAACAATGCAGGAAAGACAAACTTTTATATTTACATTAAAAAAGTTACTTTACTTTAAGTAAAATGTCTTTATTTTAATAAATCAAGTTAGATATTTGGTTGCATTTGTGTTTTATTGTTATTGATTATAGAGTTTTTGCAATAAGGGTTTGATAACCACATCTTGACCAGTTAAATATGTTTTATACTAACCAATCATATCTGTTTAGTTTCAGTTTTTCCAAAATTTATCCCAAAATCAGGAAATCTAGCAGTGATATTGTTAATTAAAATAATAATCAGCTATAATCCTGCTAAAAACAAGTTCGAGTGAAAGCCAAACTGCATCATAACAAGAGGTCACGTGACAAGCAGTGAGAATCCAGAAGCTCTTAATTGTCTCAGATGACTGAGCTCGTCATGGCGACGCTGCTCTCACCGCTCTCTCTTCAGGCCGATGAAAGGAAACAAAGCTCCGTCTTCTCTCAGTCACTTTGAACTCTCCTCAAAAAAACAAGTGTGTGAAGCGTCGGGTTCTCACACAGGACGGCCCCTGGAGGTGAAGTTTGTGAATTGAGCTATATATCGGGAATCTGAACCCCGCTCACCCACTCCACCCCGGAAGAAGGCGCTAATTAGCTCAGATGTCCGGGCAAATACAAACCCTGATGCACCCCGGGAGACGTGTGTCTGTCTGTGTGTGTGTGGGGAATAACATGTTGTTGTTCTTAAAGATCTGAGATAAAAGACGTGATGAGTGTCGCATCCAATTTGGTGCATGAACAAGCTCCCCCCCCCCACCAGCCTCCCCCTTCGGTTAAATGAATTTACCTAAAGCTGTTTGTGGAATAAGAATCCCCCTCCCCCCCCTCCCGTGCACAAAACAACAGCTGAGGAGTTGAATTATGAGCTCATAACAAGTTTTTGGGCCGATCAGGGAATCCCCAGATGAAGCCATGTGGAAGCTACGGCACCCCCCCGACGGGATCCGACCCAGCGGGGACCGGGTCCGAAGTTGATTTTGATTGCACTGATCAAAAGAAGCACCGGAGATCACGTGACTTCAAAGAGCAGCATGCTAATCCCATTTGGATTATTTAATTAAGGACTCAGGAATATTAGAGACAAAACAAGACCTGGGCCGTCACATCTCGGAGTGACCTGTAGTGGAGGAAGGGGTACAGTCCAGGCTCATCAGACCAGATGAAACAAACCTGCAGGTTGTTGGTTCCAAACCTTTTTCTTTCACTGTGTGTGTAAAACGCTGCAGCTCAGTTTCAGGTTCTGGCAGCGACCGGCTCTTCCCATTCGCTCCGGTTCACTGAGCAGGTTTGTTCTTTGTTCGTTTAATTGTCATTCCAGGGAACATTCCCCAGCTCGGTTGAGATTGGTTCACGATGGCCAAATAAAAAAAATAGAGCGGAAAAATGGGGAAAGATATGATCGTGAAAACAGAGCCGCAGCGTATTTGGGTTTTAATTGTTGGAAGTGACGTCAAACTGAGCTAATTTTAGATTTGATCCCGAGGAGTTTCTGGGGGAAACATTAAACAAAGAGGATGAACAGTCTTCACCTCTGATTGTATGTTTGTTTGTTTGTTTGTTGTCCTTCACAAATCACAATACAATAATAATTCATTTATCTCTAGTAAATAAAATCAGTCTTTATCTCACGTCATATATAAAATAGCTTGTTTCATCTGTTTTGTTATTATTTTAATCATGATGACAATTGTTTGAGTTTCATATTGTTAGTTATGAAACACTTTAAACCAACGAGGTGCTGTGATTTGAACAGAGTTAAAAGGGAACTTGGTGGAAGTGGAGTTTCTTCTGTTTGTAATTCTAAATCCTCTCGTCGTCCCCGTCCCACTTGCAGCTTCTCGACTGTGAACTGGTCCCAGTAGCATCTCACCTGTTCTTAGATTCCTGCATCAGCTCCCAGTCGAACATATGACTGAGCACAAGGTTCTCTGATTCATCTTTTAAAGCGCTGCATGACCTCGATCCCCTGATACGTCTCTGACCTCCTGGCACTATAAGGTTTAAAGTTTAAAGTTTACAATTTAGTGTTCCTCTCCTGTGAGAGTATCTGAGGTTTGACTAGAGAGCGACTCTAGTTCTCTCCGGCTCTAGAGTTCAGTGAAGTTGTTTTTATTCTCTTTTAACCTCTTGTTTCTATTTAATTTTATTTTATTTCATTCTTGCACGTCTCCTCAGGTCTTTCTATTTCCCAGCTCTCTGGGCGACTCAGGTAGTTTTTAAATGTGCTTCATAAATAAACTTGACTGGACTATTGTCTCGATAGGAAACATCACGTTTTAGATTTCCTTCTGCAAATAGTGAAATATTCCAGTGAGATATTAAAGTAATAAAACAGCAGACCACTTAATTACCTTGTACTAATAGTGGCACGGAACTGAGAGCAGTTTTATTTCATTAGAAAGAAACACAAAGATGATGGAGAGGTTATTGGTTCTCGTTTAATCTGCTCCCGACCACAGGTTTCTGAGTTATCGTGGACACACTGAACGAGAAGGTTCAGTAAATCCTCGACCCCGTGGACCCTCAGTCAAACCTCTTGGACTGTCGAGCTGTGGTTATTGCAAAAGAGAAATTTGATGGAACAGATTTTAATCACATTATTGTGTGAGAGGAGAATTGGCGAGAAAGTGCAGAAAACATCCAAATTGCTGGAGGTTTGGTGTCGGTTCAAACTTGCCACAGACGAGATAACGACAGATACTGGGATGAAGTGTTCGTCCACTGGTACGAGGACCCCGACCTCGTTCATTGTTCTTAAAGGGGATCAGACGCCAGGGATTCAAACCTCCGACCTTCAACGATCTCACGTCTCCGAAACCTCCAGGCCACATCGGGCCTCTCCCCGCTGGACGTGGGGTTCATCAGACCTTTGAGTGACTCCTCAGTTTGGATTTAAAAACACATTCCGGTGAGAGTGCAGATGATTGCAGGCACCGATGGAGTCTGATGCTGGTTGTCGAGGGTTTGGGTGAAAACCAGTTGATTGTGTAAGAGACCGAACAAGAGAAGAGACAGTTCAGGAGGTCGCTCTGTCTCAGGGTTCAGGTCAGAGGTGATGGTTCAGCTGGGTGCATGCTGCAAATGCAAAGTAGAGCTTCCTCAGATCCATAATTAGTTATGATAGAACCACAGAGATGAAGAATCTGCAGGTATTATCAGCCTGAAGGATTTGACATGTTAACAAATCCTTTCCCATAAACTGGCTGCAACTTTACAACTTCAGAGACAAAAGATAAATCCTAAAGTTTATTTACCTACAAGGAACAATGCACTTTATGCATCTGCAGTCCCTCGTAGCATGATGGTAAAAAACATAAATATGACATAAGGACACTAGAGAGTGGATCCCAACATGAGACCATCATCAAGTGGGACCAGAGGATTCAGGCTGGACAGAAAACCACTAGCTCTACTGGTCTGGATGGACAGAAAGCTGCTTCACGTTTTTGACATTATCACAAATCCAAGGGAATAATTCATGGACCGTAATGACAACAAATCAGGAATATTTATTGAACTTGATTAATCTGTTGGTTGGAGCTCTGAGCTTCATCCTGGTTTTTTAATCTCCTTCATGTTTCTTCACACGGGACTGGAATGAGCAGCTGTTGTGTCAGATGAGGACAAACAGATCCGCAGCTCCGAGGAAAATAAACTCGTTGCTATTATTACAGATTTTTTTTTATTATATCTGGTCTCCAAACATTAATTAAAAACTTGCTAACACATCTTTTTTTTTCTTTTTTCACTCCACAAATCTTCTTTATGACAGCGTGTCTTCTCTGACCCGGTGTTTTATTCTGAGATTAGTCCCAAACATTAACCACCTACCTGGAAAAATGTTAGAGAAAGTTGTATCTGCAGCGATAAACATTAATGTGCTCGTATCAATACGACGCCACATGACACCCGACTCGGTGAAAACGGTATGAATAAGCCGAGTTAAGTTCTTGACAGTCGGCCACTAACTTGCCAGTTTGCTTCCCCACAGTCACTGAGCGTCTTCATGTCCTGAAGCGCTGCTAAGTTTAACAATAAGCTGCTTTGATGTCTCTGAGATGAGAAGTTTTCCCTCTTAATCATTAATCATCCCCTTGAAGCAGAAAGCGTCCTCAGCTGCAATGCAAAAACACTTTTTTTTATTAATTATAATAATCTGGATTCATGTAGGACCAGAAAAAAAAACCCATAAAGACGGTCGGGTGTCGTCCAGCGTCGCTCTGTGAAAACACGGGTAATTAACGTAATGGAATCCTAACGTCTGTGAACAAACTGTTTGGACGTGAACCACCGTGTAAACACCGGAGCTGCTTTATCTTTTACCAACATCTGGCCACTTGTGCAAACTGTAAATAGCAACGTGCCATCCGATCCCCTCCTGTGCGAAAGCTGTTGTTTAGCCTTAAATCACCGTTAGCTAAATAGTTTGAATGGAAGTCAGATGTTTGCATCTCCCGGTGATTTGAAAGCCGAGTTATAAAGTGAGAATTCACACAAGCTTCAACGCGTTCGTCCAAAAAGTTTGCTTACTTCTGGAAAAAACTGTAAAACAAACCCAAAGACAGGAAAGAGCGTGTAACCAGGAAACGGCCAAAGTGTTTTATCTGTTGTTGTGTGTTTTTTTTAACAAGCATTATTAGGATAAGGTCATTAAACCCGCCCCCAAAAGGAAACGGAGAATCAGAAGAATCTGCGTCTCTCTAACGTTTCTTAATTTGCTCGATGGATTTGGAATCGTCCCGAAACGAAATCTGATTAACAAAAAAACAACTCCTCTTGTTTGAAGTCTGTGGAAACGAGGAATCAGTTTTTATCGCTTGATTCCTTAGTTCCTGGAGAAAGCTGCATGTTTTTAACTGTGTCAGTGACGCTGTGATTAATTAGCCACAGACGATGCTGGCGTCCCGGAGAGACTCCCCTCCGCCCTCCGGCTCGTTACCGCGACCTGCCAGCTGACGTTAATGTTTCCACCTGTTCCTCCCAGGACCCAGAAACACTCAGCCCCCCCCATCCCCCCCCCCACCCCCCCCACCCCCCCTCCGGCCTCCTGCTCGTATCCTTCATCTGCGAGACGTCCATCATGGCGAAGTCGCCCTCCCCACCCCCCATCCCCCCTTCGAATCTGCTGTATTGGCTCCTCGGCCTCAGGAAAACAAAAAGCTGAGAGTTCAGATACAAAGTCTGTGAAATTGAGGATTTATTCTTTTATTTTTTTATTTTTCTCCTGAGTGATATGTTCCAACGACTTATCAAAATCAAATGAATCTGTATATTTCTTTTTTTTATCCCACCTGCTTCAACTCACGGCTCAACAATGGCTGCTTCTCTCCCCTTTTTTTGGCAATAACTTCTCACCTTATTGAACCCAGACTTTGTTTTATGTCACCATTAGATCACAGCTGCTGACGTTTTGGCTCGGTTCTCTGGAATCCGAGCTGAATCATTCAGAAATGCAAAAGGGAGGTTCAGCGTCTGATTTACAACAAACTTGGAAACTATAGTTTACTACAAACTGATCTCTTCAAGAAAAGTTCTGTGTCCGTTTATAACCTTTTGTTCAACCTTAGTTATTGTTTATCTGACGTGCAGAGAATTACTTCATAGGTTCTTGATTCTGTTCCTGATTCACGCCTGTCATCTCGGATCTGGATTCGATCCAGATGCAGTTTAATACACATTTACACGTCTCCACATGTGGTTCTGTGCAAAGGCTTTAAATGGAAAGCATTGAGATTCTGTTTAAACCGATGCCATCCATGCTTTTTATTTATCATTTTCTTTATTAGTTCACTTCATCGACAAAACAGTAAACAGGAAGAAACTCTGCTGTCGAGTTGAGGCAGATTGTTGTGGATCGAACATTAAAACAGATTTACAGTCGTACTAAAAGGGAACAAATGGATAAAAAGAATGAGAAGTGCAAAGAAAAACAAAGTTAAAAGACACAGAAGATGAGATAAAAAGAAAAAAACAGAACAAGGTTCCTGGTTTGAATCCCAGCTTGGCCTGATTCTGTCTGTGTGGAGTTTGCGTGTCCTCCCAGTGACACTGTGGTTTCCTCCCACAGTCCAAACACATGCCGACTGTGGGAGGTCAAGTGGAGACTCTAAATTCACTGTGAGTGTGAATGTGACGTTGATTCAGCAGCTTCCCTCCATGAATGACGAAATGGCGTCGCCCATATCGGGGATATTTCGATAGGGCGAGGTGAAGATGTCGTCCATCTTTGTTTCCACATCATCGCGGTGGATGAACTCATCGTGGATCTTCTCCCTGCTCCTCCACCTCCTCTGCTCTCTGTCCAATCACATGTGTTTCACTGTCACTTTAACAAGACGAGGAGAAATGGCTGGTTTCGCTTGTTATCACAGGACAGAGTCTCTGCAGAGGAAACTCACACAGAACACCTCCTGACGTATGGGTCACCCGGGAGGAGTCGGGTTCAAGTATGCGTCTCCTCGAGACAGATGCATCCAGGACGTGTCTCAAACCTCAGAGGCTTCAGTCCATCTGAGACGCTTTAAAGTTCTCAGCGCTAAAGATGCATGAGTGCAAATGGTAACATGGGTTTCTGTTTAGTTTTGCTGAGATTACTTTGAGTACAGTATGATATATATTTATGAAATCATATATGTCAAATTGAAGGTCAGCACTGCGAGGGAATTGAAATTGAACTTTCCCTGAGGGTCAAGTTAAGGACACGTCCTTCCTTGGGTGGTCTGAACTTTCAGTTGAGGTGTGAGAGATTCCTCTGACCCCGGATCAGTCCAATGGATGAAGATTCAATCTGAGAGGTGCTCTTGGTCCAAATCGAACTGAACCATGGATCTGTTTGTTTAAATGAAAACACCATTTGGATAGTTAGAACTTTAGTACAATCACAGGAAGAAGAGAATAATATAATAGAAGAAAAGAAGAAGAGGAGGAAGCAGCTGCAGGAACAAGGCCGTTGAACACAGGTCTGTTCATTATGCCTCTGATGACACGTTTGGTTTGTGTGTTTATTTGTTTACTCCCTTGTGTCTCCGGTGCTGTTTTACATCCATATAAAGAAAAATGTGCAAACTCCAGCTCAAATTATTATTATTACGCTACATCAACCATATTTCAGGGGAAATAAAGAATTTCCTGCAGCGTCGTATCTGCTGCTCGTGAACTATTTTTGGCTTCTCCCAAAAATATCTCCCCCCCCCACCCCCCCCACCCCCCTTCCTGTTCCTTCCTGCTTTCAATGTGTTGTTGGTACAACACAAAAAATTGTCCTACACAGCAACAGGTGGCGTCAAAGGTTGAGACTGAGTAACCTCTAATTGACTGTGAGCCCCTTATTAGTTTGGTTCGACCATTAACTGCGGTCCTTACCCCCCCCCTGCACCTATGCCTGACACACACACACACACACACACACACACACACACACACACACACACACACACAACCAACAGTGGCCGCAGCAGATTAATCCGTGGAACCGACGGTGGGATTACGGTGTTAAAGAGCATCGCCGTCACTTCTCTGCTTCCTGCCCCGTGTCATCTGAACTCTTTCAAATCCGTTCAAAGGCAGGACTCTGTTGTGGCGAGGGCCCCCCCGCCGGGCCGGTCCTCTGAACTGTACGCTGACGTCTAACTCGAGCCGACGGGTTAATTTGGGCACAAATAAGTTGAGTCGGCACAACTGGACCTGATGGGAGCTTCATGTTCGGGTCCTTTCTGCTGCTAATTGGTGATTCTGAGACCAGAAGAAGAAAAAGAGGAGAGGAGGATGACTCACGGTTAAATTATTCACATGCAGCCGAGGTTCCTGTTACTTTGCTGTGACACCAAACCAGAGAGGAAGCTGTGCAGACCCGCGGGTTACCACAACACCTGCTTATTACCAACTGATCTTTTACACGAGCGGGAAAATAAAGTTTAGTAAAAAGAGCAAAACAAACAAACCGCTGCCTTCAAAGGGTCGTTTGAGGATCTGAAGTCTGGTTCTTTAATGTCAAAGATCTAATTCAATGACTGAAGGTATCAATGATTCATCAATTTTTAATTATTCCTCATTATTAAAGTAAATTGATTGCAAATACTTTGCAGAGGATGAGCTGTCAGTAAATGTATTTTTGTTTGCTGCAGTACCTGATTGAACCACTAGTTGCTGAAATGAATAATCATGATCGCCACCTGGTGGTTGGCTGCAGTAAAGGTCATGACCCCGGCCTTCTCCATGTTAGCAGATGGGACATGGACATATTGAGGTACTTCTCATCACACTTGTCATTGTTCAAGTGTTCATTACGAAAGATACGTTTGGTTTTAACTTGTTATTTAATCAGGTGAAATGTTGTGATTGACAGCTGAGACTAAAGACGTAACCACGGTGATTTGTCTTCACTTTTATTGGATGTTCACTCTTTTGTTCTCCAGCAGCTCCTGAGGGAAACATCTGGTTCTGTAGCTGTTAGATGCTCCAGCAGCTCGTCTCTCACTGTGTGAACCCAAACTGATCTGAGATCATTTGATCGTGTAACTTAGTTTTCAAAATGTTTTTTATAATATTGATCGTCGCTGCTTTAAGGTTTTATTTGCAACTCTCTTGTTTTTGTTGCTGAATCCGTCGAAGCACAGACGACAACATCCTTTGAAATCCGTTCTGCCTCCGGACGACTTCTAATTCAACCTCGAATTTAATTTAACTTTAATATCTTTTTGTTTTGCTGTTTTTCACAGTTGTTGACCCATTTTTTGAAAAACTCCGATAAGCCGCCGCTCTTAAAGGAAATCAGCTAAAGGACAGAAATAGTCCCCAGTTCTTCTCTTGATTTGCTGATTTGTAAATGAAGAACCCAGAGTGAGTAACAGGATCCACCGGCACAGAGGGCTGCCGGGTCATCGTTTACTTTAGAGCTGGAGACAACTCAACTTTTATTTATGCCTGTATCGTAAACACACTCGATGCTTAATAAACATGCCCTGCGATATAAATCTAATTTCAAATCACGACGAGCCATGATTTGCCACAGTCTCCGAATCTGCATCCGAACCAGATGTGCTCTGACTCGAGTGCTGGATCCAGGAGGACCAGGACCCCGGAGGACGGCTCTCTGCGTCTCCTCACGTTGGAAAACATAAAAATTAAAAGGTTGCACAGGGAACATTCTCCCGGGGCCTCTCCAGTGATGCATCATTTTTCATATTTGCTCTCACAGGAATCTCATGACATCATATCGCCGGGCTGGATTTATGCTGCAGGTCGTGTTTGCTACCACAGCGGACTCCAGAACATTGTTCACGTAGCGCACATGTGTCGTCCACAACTATTCACTTAACGTCCACGCAGATATTCAACATTCCCGTGATTCCTCTCTGCTTCTCCCCGTCTCACTTCAGAGTGAATCGATGGCTGGATCGTGTTGCTGCCGGGCGTCTTTAATTCAAAGCCACAGTCCAGCAGCATTTCAGGGACTTTTTTCTGAAGCTATGAATTCTCAGTATGTGAGTAAAAAAACAAGGCGAAGAAAAAGTCAGTTTTCTCAGCGGTGGGATTCCAGAATGTGACAGCAGCACTTTTATTTTTTTTTATCATTTTAAAAGTAATACTGAGTCGAGTGCAACTGAAACAAATCTGTTTAACGTTAAGAGTCAATTTTAGGCCTCGCTATGCGTGTAGTGTATTTATTATACAGACAGCTGGCCATCAATGTGAAGTCCTCCAGGATCTCATATTGAGGGAACCCCTCTGGAAATCCAGCGGTCAGCGATGACAGCTCCCTCAAGGAGTAATGTAGAGTTTCAGCAAAACCAAATGTGTGTTCATGGAGACGTGTGTGTGTGTGTCGACTCAGGAGATCCACGTCGCTCCTTCATGGGTGCGTTTCTGCTCCTGCTGCTTCCTGGATGTTAAATTCCTGCTGCTGAAACCGAACTCCGGGCCCAGATCAGATCATTCATGACAACGAAATCCATTTAATCAGGATTTACTGGGATCGCTGGTATTTTCCCACAGTGGCGGTGTCACATCACCTGCAGCAGGACACTCCATCACGGAGCTTCCAGCCCGTCACACCTGCAGGATTCTGAAAAGACTCTTCTGGCACCGACCGGGTTTCTCTTTCTCTCGATGATCTCACAAGCCTCAGTCGGCTCTTGTCATTTTGGATTTGAAAACTGAGCAATGTTGTCTTGATCGTCTCCTCAATGGAGACTTCTGTAGTTTGTGTGTGTCTGTGTTTGTTGTCTCGCCGGAACGAGTCGCACACGGCAGTGTCGACACACACAATGTTTCACTGCTGTGAGTTGTTTCCATAAAGATGTTGAGTGACGACTGAAAAACGAGAGAGAAGTTATTGTTTTTTTTATTTTGTATTGTAAGTTGGACGATGACAGCTCCCGTAAAGTAAAGCCAAATTCTATATCGCCCCCTAGAGGACAGCTGCAGTAAATCCTGCCTCCTCCAGGTTAGCAGATGGGACGTGGACCAAAGTGTCTCAAAGATGTTTTTTGTCATTTGAGATATTTAAGTTTTTATGCAGCAGCAGAACATGGTTGTAGTTTGATGTTCAGGCTATGACCTCATCACTCCACCAGACATGATTAAATAGACATAATGGGAAGTGATGAGCATTATCTTTGGCCACAGGTGGAGGCCGGGGTGATGGAGGGGACGGATCCACAGGCAGTGACACTGACGTAGAGCAGCAGTGACACTGACGTAGAGCAGCAGAGGCAGAGCGTCATAGACGGCGCTCTGCCCTGAGGCTCTCGTCTCTTTTCTCCGTGAAGATTGTGTGTTTGTTTATTTTGTGCTCTCTAAGTTCTCAGGTTATCAAATAAATCACAAGGTGCAACTTCTTGTATCTTTGGTGGTTTTATTTCAGGAATCCTGCACAGTTTGTTCTCACCACTAGAAGTGTTGAGGACACATTGACTCTGGTTAAATTATCATCCATCACTGTCAGGTGGCGTAACCAGATTTGTCCGACCACCGAATGACTCCAGCTTTTAAAAACAGGTTTTTTTAATACTACAGAGTTTATGGTAAACGCTAGATTTAAATATAGGAATGTTTTTCTTGAGTGGTTTTGAAAACGGTTTGTATGTTGAGCTCTGTTTCGTGTTATTATTCATTTTTCCAGCTCCTCCTGTGTGGATCACATCTGGGCTCCACTCTAATGGTTTAATATTTATTATTGGTGCCACGGCACAAACTCATCAAAGACCAGCACACTTATTTTCCACCAATGAAACCATCCAAAGCACTTTCCTGGTTTTTAAGAAAATCTCCTGAAACCTCAAGGATCTGAGCTCAAGTTTAAAATGCTAATCTGAATTTAATGAATTTGATTTGTTTAAAGTGAGGATTTGGCCGAAAGCTTTGGACTAATGGGTCCACAACAAACACAATAATCTAATTTAAAAAGACCCAAACCAAATTAGTCTCAGTGGAAAATGAGGAAACTTCACCCACATGAATGAAATGAGCAAAAAAAGATGCACATGAAGGTATGTTGTTTTATATTGGGAGCCAAAATGAAGACGTTTTTTAGTATTTAAGAATAAGAAAGTCGTTTTGATGTGGAGTATTGATGTAACATGAAAACACTTTTAAGCAAAATCCTCCAGGTCTCAAACGTCTGTCCAGCAATGAAACCTTTAATGAAACATATGTCGTATGTTCTCAGATGTATTTTAATGGAAGAGGCAGAGATGTCGTTACAATAAAATATTTTAATGAATGTGTTAGAACACGTCTCGGGGGGGATTCTTAATAAGCAGCCACAGAGTATTAACTTTCACAACGTTTATTCTCATCATATAAACAGAACGAGAGCCGAGGTGAATCCATATTTAACCACGACAGTCCCGGACCCTCGATGGGCACCGTGACCTCACCCTTCTATTTAGAACCACTTCCCCTGTGAAACCAGAGCAGCATGTCTGTGATGTCTGTGGGATGTGTGTCAGTGAGCAATGCGTCCGGAGAGCCGGCCGTCATTTATCAGTCTGAGCTCGGGGGGGGCCACATGGAGAACCAAACTCCAGCAGACACCGGAGCCTAATCCGCACAGGCAAACCACCAGCTGCTCCTGACAAGCAACCCATGAAGGTTGTGGGGGTGTCGTTTGGGGTAATACAAGTCAATACATTGATTCACAGTGTTATTATATCTCAGTGGTGATGTTTGGAGTTAGGAAAATTTGTCGAGATTAGACGAGCAAAAGACGTAATTACTGCTTGAAATATAGATATATATATATATATATATATATATATATATATATATTACTGTACATGTTATTTAACCATTGACGCCATTATGGATCCCCAAACGTGTAGCCAAAATCGTACTGCTCGCCCCCTTGTGGCTAATTAAAGTATAGATCAGAATTCCTGCCTTCGTCAAGTACACGTCTGACGTTTGCTCAAGTTTTCATGTTTCCTACGAGTCTGGTTTTGATTGGAAATTTGTTGCTATAGTGAAATATCTTGATTGACAGGACCTGCTCTGTCTCCTGATCAGTACTGCTCACACTTTGGTTCCAAATGACATCATCACTGTAAGATGGAAGCGTTCATATTCATTATTTTGGCTGTGGTCGAGACAGGCACGAGCGACAGAAAGTTACAGACTAATAACCCGAAAATAACACAAAATGTCACATGATCATAATCAAACCACAATGTAATAATGAAATCACGAGTAATATTGATCACAAGAGACAAATCCTGATTCTAATTCTCAAATTCATCAGCGTGAGAGTTTTAATGTTCATTTTAATCGGGTTTCTCGGAAAAAATTATTTACAATCTTCACTTCTGTTGTGTACAAACTGGAATCTAGTGAGAGTTATGATTAATATTCATCATTCATTAATCTTCCAGTCCATTTTCTCAATCATTCTTTCTATAAAAAAACATCGGAAAAATCAACGGACACTTCGATAAACGTCTTGTTTGAACGACCTTGAGACCAAAACCTGAGAATGTTGATGCAAGAGAAGGAAAAACATATTTGTATTTGAAAAATCATTAAACAATAAAGCAATTGTTGAAACAAAAATCATTAATCTCATAATCCGACTAATGGTTGCAGCTCTACTCGGCCAATAAGTCTCATAATACATTAAAAGGCTTCAACAGTAATTTTGCTCATGTGTTGTTCATATGTATTTTTTTTATAAATGTGTAATAAATCCAATCAATCATTCGAGCTCTTCACACAAAGTCCCAAACAACACAACTCAGCCAGAACTCCACGATCATAAACTGCCTGGTGTGCGCTCGGTGGTGAAACCTCTGACATGTGGCGAAGGAAAGCAAACATGTGCCTCTCAGCCTCGACATCATCTTTCAGTTCAAAGCCCAGATTAATAACCGCAGGAATAACAAGGCCCTCCATGAAACTCCATCGGCTCACGCTCCACCGCCGCAGCACAGAGGAAATCCAGTTCCTGATGGTCTGAGAGAAACTCCCACAGGTGCTCTGGTCCCAGTGCGTCCCCCCCACCGGGCCCGTGGACCAGAAGTCATGTGCCGTTAACGTTTCAACAGGTCGGTGTTATACTGCTGCTGGGGGACCCGGGGGGTGGGGGGGGTCCACGTCATGTGGAGACGAGTCGCGGTTCAGCTGACGGAGACGATGATGAGAGAGAAACTGAACCACAACGTGTCGTCTGGGGTTTGCTCCATGTCGGATCAAAGTGGTTTACATGATTCCATAAAATGAGATTTCTCCAGAATAACTCAATAAATCATGATTTACATAACTTTAAATTGATCGGTGATGATGTTTTATAACATTGACGTAATAAGGGTAAAGCTGAGGGATGTTTAGAGTCACTGGATAACTTGTATTTGTACGATTCATCCATGAGATTTTTAATTCTTAGTTCATATTCTATATTTTTCATTAAATCCCCAATAGTTTTTTCTGTTATTTTTTTGAATAATCAATGAAAATCATAAAATCCGCCTCAGTAGAGATTTCTTCATCAACATTAGTTTAAAAAATCTGGAAAAAAGTGAATTTATTTTTCCATTTTCCATTATTTGTGTTTATTGTCTCAATTGAAATGCTATATATTTGGTTGTGTTCATGTTTTATTTTTATTAAGACTTCTACACAATGAATTCTATAGTTTAACATAATGGTTTAAAAGCGATGTCATTGCAAATCATATATCTAATATTGTACTCTGGATTCGGACAAAGATTTATAATCATATTTGGCTTCACGTTAATTTCTCTCACGTCTGCAGGTTTATATATTTTTAAGCTGCACGTCTGAACTCGTGGAACAATATTGGACTCTGGTCGAGTTCGGACACAAACAACAGAACCTGTCAGACTCGGATCGTTTTTTTCTCTCGGGCTCAGACGAGTTTGGACAGAAAAGTAAAAACCATACTTTTTATCTTTCATACGAACACACGTGAAACTTTTTCGGGGGATCTCACTCATATGTTTTCCTGCAGAGAGTTAAAAAAGGAATCGAGGAGATGGAACCATTGTCATTTCCATCCTTTCAGAATAAAGCTTCCGTCAGCAGGTGCCGGGCTGAGCTTAACATAAATACTGGAACCAGGGGTCCGGGTGTGAAAGGTAGAGAATCTGCACCTCAGCACTTCTGAAGCTCACTGACACTTCACATCTCAGAGTTTTAATTTAAGTAGCAAGGGGGGGGGGATATTTCAAGGTGATGAAACTGAGCCGCTCTGATCTGATCCTCAAAGAGAGCGTCTCCGGTTCAGGGTTTAAAATCTGGTCCCAGAACTGAATGGTATGATACACCGAGGGGTGGGGGGGGGGCTTTATCTACATTAGGTGTTCATAAAATAATACTACTGTTACATTAAAGATATATAAAAATGTCTCTCACTGGAGGAAAAATACTTATTTTTAACTTTAAATGAAAGAACTGACAATTAAACAGCCAGAATCAGGATTATAGATTATAGGTAGATGTAGAAACTAGTCACATGGGGCCAAGTGACCAATCAGAAGAGGGGAGCATCAGCCACCTGCCTCCTCCTCCCAAAGTCTCAAACTTCAACTTGACGAGCGTGATGAAGACCATCCTTCTTCCTCACACGCTCTTGCAGAGAGGTGATACTCACAACTGCATCCTGTTTTGTGTGTGATGTGTCATTATTTATAAAGTCCTTTAGTGTGTGCATGCTTGAGATCGGAGAACAGAATATCCTAGAACGTGCGTGAAGCAACCTGATTTCAGAATCATGATTTTAAAGCTCCTGCGGTTCTGCAGCTGTGCAGCTTCAGGTTGAAAAATCTCCCTTTACATCAATACAATCACACACATGTCTGCATTCAGCGAAAGGGCTGATCCAGCTCTTTTCTTTTAGCTCTTCCCGGGAACGCACACGTAATTTTCCCTCTTTGAAATCCAATTAGTACTTATTCCAGCGAGCGAGCAGAAGGAGCCATTAGCAGCCGGTGTTTGAGGCCCTGCTCCTCAGAAGTGACTGTTTCAAGATGAGAGGAGACAAATCACTCGACTGGGCTGGTTCTGGATCCTCATCCACCTGTTGACTCTGCTCTGCACCTTGTTTTCTCTCGAGGGAGTCGGGGAGTGTTCCCATCGCACGTGATGCCCTCCCCCCCCTTCACCCGCCTCCCCTCCACCTACAGTAATGCTCCGTCTTTATTGCTCTCTTTACTGGAGCCAAACAATATGTTTTTAGACATAATTCCCTGAGACGAGTCCGGCGTGCCAGGGATTTCACGTGTTTCATTGGGAGGGCCTCCTGATCGGGGGGGGGTTTATCCCGGCTGCAATATTGGGAGACTAGACCACAGGAAATCCCCGGTGAGCACAAGCACACAACCGCCATTCAGCGGAGCGATTACAAGCTTTATTTTCCTACAACAGGGTGCCACACACACCCGGAGCCCAGGCCGGCGCGTGTGTGTCCCTGTGGCGTCCCACGCAGGCCGCCATGTGTTCTGTGAATGATGAGTTTGTGGGATCACGGCTGGTTTGGCTTCACATAAAACCCATTTACTTTCTGGGAGAGTATATTTGGCTTTTAATTTAGCTGAGCCTACATACCCACCTGAGCGGGCGGCTGATTCGCAGCAGGACTTGGCCACCTGCAGCCCGGGGGCTCACGCATGGCGGCAGATAGATCCCTGCTCGTGTTGTTCCAGCGTTCCAGAGGGTGTGAGGAGCAGTTGTGTGTTCAGCAGCTGGAAAGACGTCCAACAGAAGAAGAAGAAGACGAGAGAGACGAAGACGCTCTGAGACAGTTTGGCTCCGAGCCCTCGCCAGGTGCCTTAAAAGCAGATTTAAAGTGAACATTTATTTCTCCAGAGCCCCATTTCCTCAGAGTCCCAGTTACCTCTGCTGACCCCCAGATCTTGTTTGCTTTATTAACAGTGGGACGACCCACCGCCGGCCGCCGGCAGCAGGAGCCCACTCGATCCAGCGGGGACGTAAAGCCAGTGTCCTCGTCACGATGCCATCTGCTCCCAGCGTAATCTGTCAGACGGCTCCTTTCAGCAAATTTAATTTGAGAGAGATACACGATAATAATCCGGGCGACTGCTGCAGCAGCGAGTCCGACCGCCGTCGAGGATCGAGCTTCTCACAGCGACAGGAAGTGAAGGAAAACCAACGGCCTGAGGGTTAGTGGGAAAATGAAAGGTCTCCATATAAGTTTGTATAAACAGGAAATTGAAGGACTTAGTCTTTTCCTCTTTCTGCCTCTCGCTTGCGTAGGCTTGTTACACATAGGATGAAATGAAGCTGCACTCCGCTGACTCGGGTTCTGGTGGAGCGGAGCTGGAAATGACAACGTAAACAGGAATCATGAGCTGCCTGTCCCGGTTGGCTTCAGAGCACCAGCGTCAGAGGACATCGAACCCCCGTGTCTGGAGTCCGCTCATGAAACCGGAGGCCGGTGGGAACGGCTCGGGGCGTTTCCTCTTCCTCCTGTGATCAAGGAGGTTTCGTCTTGAAGGTGTTGTCACAGACGACCTGTTGATCTTCAGTCTGTTGTGGTTCCGCTGCAGAGTTCCTCCTCGTCTCCGTGTTCCCGTCACAGGGTCCAGAGATGGAACGAGGGAATAAGACTTAATCCATTTTCCATCGTTGGAAGATCGACTGTATTGTTGTTTCTGGCCCAAAGAAAAGAACAAAAGAGCTTTTGAACGGTGGCCTCAGTTTCTTTGTAGTGTCTGGGTTGTAGATTTAATATTGAAGCTTGATTACTTTAAAGTTACGACCCAAAATATCATGTGGTTGGATTTCTTATAATTTTATCTGGAAGTGAAATAAAGAGAGTAAGTCCTACTGTAGAGAATTATACTCTTTAGTTTAATTCACACGTTAACAGATAAAACAAAACAACTTCCTGACTTGTTCTCTAGCGCCACCACGAGGTTCAAGTGCTAAATCTATCATAAATCATCTCTTCTCATTTTTAGATTAATGTTTTGGTGCATTGTCCTTGTAAAATAAAAGATTGGCGTTGGTTTCCAGTTTGAACCTGTCTGCCTGCATGAATTGTGTAGCATTGTGTAGCATTGTGTAGCGTCGCTGACAGAAGAGCAAACGTCCAGATCAAGAGTCAGAGCTGCAGGTGAGATGGAAGCTAGTTTGCATATCAATATCCCTAAATATGGAATATGAGTTGCTTCCTTTTTAAGAACGAGGTAAAAGTTCTTTCAAACTTCTAAATATGTAGTTTTTGTGGAGCAGAGATGAGACTTTAGGTTTAATGCCTGTAGAGGATCTTTAATGTCTCCCCTTGCTCAGTAAAGGATGCGTTTGGTATCTTTTGATCATTTTCTGTTTCAGATCAAATCCCCTCTGTGTCCTCAGAGTCTGTGAACACGAGGTGTTTCCAGGATCCTCTCCACAGACGCTCGACTCCTTCAGGCGGACGGATCCGTTCTCTCAAACCACTTCAACTGTCTGTGTTTCAGAGCTCTCTCCTTCGAGCCCCTCAGCGAAGCATGTGTTTTAAATCTCCTTGTATCATTTCTCAGTTTCCTTCCTCCCCCCGTCTGATTTCGAACCCGAGAAAACAAGTGTGTCGTAGTTTCTCCTGCTTTGCTTTCATTACACTGAATTCAGGCGTGTGCGTGGACTTCGCTGACAGAGACTGGAACAGACTGTGTGTGCGAGTCCGTAACCGAACCTCGGGCCAATTATGCAAAAGCTGTAAACACAAGCAGTAGGATAACGATAATAGGAAAAATACGACCCGGCTCTCTTTGGAATAACAAACATCGTCCAATCCAAAGAAGAAGAAGAAGAAGAAGCTCAAACTGTTTGACTGTAAATCCCCAGGACGATCTTTTTATGAACCTGAAAGTCCCACCTGTCGTCAGAGGCTGTTTTAAAATGAGCAGAGACAGAGGAAAGAACCAATTAGACCCGACTGATCAAGCTGGGCTCGACTCGAGGGCCTCGCATCACATCCTGTCATTTCTCTTTCTAATTAATTGTTAAAAGCAGAAGATGAAAAACAAGCACTTGCAACACGGGCATTACTCATCATCATCGAGAGACGCACAACTTTCACACAAGGACAAAATTACAGGCTTCACACCCCTCCTCTCGCGTGAGCTCCGTTCAAACACGGCACTAAATCATTTCACACTTTCTCAGATGCTCCTCCAAGAAACCAAGGAAACCTTAAGTGATATAAAATAAATGGTAGTTCAACAGCTATTAGGGCTACATGAGAAAAAAGATGACAGACATGTGTTATTAATGAGCAACATCTGCGACGTGGAGAAGATGTTGCCGTTCCAGCCTCGCGTACGGGAATCAAACGCACGTGCGTGGCAGCGGGTTCGCGGCACCTCGGGTTCAGCCAGACGCGGCCTGGCACTTTGTAGCTGGCATGTGGAGGAACAGCCCCGGTCCACACGGGAGCAGCTGCTCGCCCCGATCGGTTCCAAACAGACCAGAGGGTTTGATGAACTACTGTTGGGCCAGAACCAGGTTTCCCAGCCTCCCCGCCAGCCCTCGCTGTTTGTAATGAGGCACATCGAGTGTGTCCCTGATCACCGACTGTACAGAGTCACTGAGTGAGTGAATATGGGAAACACATTGGGCCCCTCCTCTTGAAGATGGCAGCTCGGTTCTTCCTCTGGTTTCAGGTCAGGACGTGAGAACGTGACGGTGACTCAGGACCGAGATTCAAGAGAGATCATCTCATTCTGTTTAATGCACAGATTATCTTTCTCTTTTCAATTATTCTTATTTCCTTTACCACCAGATTTCAGGCAGATTTTGACACAGGGTTCGACAAAGCAGGAACTAGGCCCCTGAGCTGAGAGGGGCCCCAGAGAACAGCTGACTAACCTTCTGTCTGGTTGAAGACCAGTTGAAATCTGTCTGTGTGTGACTCGTATGATGTTTTGCACTTAAACTTCCCTGCTCTATTGTTTATACTTTGATAATAAAAGAATTATGATGTGGTTGGTTATCATGTGTTTCTTGTGGCCCCCCCCGGGTCCCATTTGCCCTGGGCCCCCCAAAGCCCCCTTTGAAACGGCCCTGCCTATAGATTCCAGCTTGCACCACTCCTGCCAACAATGTGGAGGTGCTCATTGAGCCCTGAATCACATTCTGGACAAACACTGGCACTAAACGCTTGTTTGAAATGATAGAACACTTGAATTCCTGCAGCAGCATCAACGTTCTACATAAATCTCTGAGCGAGGAAACGTTTCCTCTGTTTTCCGGCGTCTTGTGAAACTCCCCCGCCGAGTCCCACGTGACGTTATCTAGATTTATCATCGACATCTGGCACTTTTATCCCGACCGTAATACCTTCATGTCAGAGATATGAGCGTTTTGTCTTTTTGTGATGCTCTGCCATGAATTCTTTTAACAGCCGACACAAGAACCACTTATGTGATCCTGCCCTGAACGCACACGTGAAGACGCCTGTGGAACGTTTCACCTGTTTCTCAGAGAGGACGGACTCGCCATCCACATGCGTGTGTCGCTCTCATCCAGCGTTTAGTGGCACGGGTCTGACACGGGACCAGAGCGCTGGTTTGCACACACATGGAAAAGAGCAAAGTTTGGAAGGAGAACAGATTCCAGTTGAGATAATCTGATTCTGGATCACGATCTGCACACCGAGGCAGAAACTGGCAATTTTGGTTCAAAACAAACCCCGGCCGCAGCTCGGTACCCGAAACTCAACAGGGTCTCCTCCAGGAGCTGCTCGGTTTGGGATCCGATCTGTTTCCTATCAGCAGTGGATTGAACTTGATGGCTCTCGTTTGGCCTGACAGTGTGAGCACAGTTCTCCAGCGACATCCTAGCCTCTCGCTCACGTGCTTTCACAGTGGCAGTGACAGAACGTGGAACACTGACTGGGCGAGGGAAGAGAAAAGGGCAAGTTGTGTGTCTCACGTTGCAGAGGGCGCTCGTGCGTGAAGGGACCGGGAGCCTGACAATTGTAGAGCTGTGTGTTTCTGTTTCACTTTTTCGTGCAGTTTGACCACATTTTTTTCCCATAATTGGGTAAGAGAGCATATATTTCACTTTTTGTATTTTTAGATTAAAAAGTTCTGCAAACTTTCCAAGATGTTTATTCCAGAATTGAACAAAAAATACTTTTCTAAACAAGTGATTTTAAGACATGGAAACAGAAGAGAGATGCAAAATCACTGTGATAAAACCCTTCTCTAATGGGAACACTGGTCTGGACCTTCAGCGTGTGACCTGCCAGCGTCTGCAGCTGCATCCTAACGTCAGATGAATCCAGTCGTGAGGCTTTTTAGAGTCCAACAGAAGAAGAATGTGGTCGTGCCGGCCGACTGCCAGCTGCCAGCGTCTCTCAGCCTCGTGAGGTGAAATTAAAAAACTCACGCATTCTCAGCAAATCCATATTTGGGGTGAGTGAGATACGGCCGGAGGGAGAGAGTGAGCAGCAGCAGCAACATGCTACACGGTCATACATCAAAACGTTCTCACACAGTCAAGGTGTGTCTGTTTAACATGACATGCTACAGAGGTTCCCAGCGCTCGGAGTGTCTGAGCTGAATAAACCACAACATGTGAAGAGTGGAGGGAGATTCCAATCAAAACTAAGCGCAGGGGTGTTTAGTGCAGAGTAAGCACAGCATCCCCTTTAATCCTGCCTGTAACCGGTTAAACCCAAACACGACATGACTCCTTGTTAGAGACTCAGGTTTTAATCTCTTCTCTCCTGCTGGTTGTGAATAGGACGTGATGGTTGGATGAGGTTTTGCACTGCAGCAGATAGAGAGAGAGAAAAGGCAGCAGAGGACGGAGGTGAGTGATATTCCAAAACGCCCCCGAGCGGCTTTCTCTCTCTCTCTTTGGCCTCTGACGTGTTCTTCTCACTCCAGTTTACTTCAACATCCAAACATCCAAATCAACCTGTCCCAGGTGCTTCGGCTGCTTCCTTCCTCTGAGTGGCCCACATCCTCTCACCCCAGCTCGGGAGAACAAACCTCTCTACCAGACACCGAGATGGACTCTGGCTGTTTGTGCTGATCTCATCCTCGACCACGGGGCACAGAGCACAGGCGAGGGACGAACTTATCACATGTGCAGAATGAGTCTGAGTTCTCGCCTCCTCGTACTCAGCAGCCAGCTTTATTAAAACATGCACCCTCAAAAAAGAAAAGTGTGATCCAGCATGAACAAAAAAAATCCTCGCAGCTACCACATGCGGTGGCTTGAGTCCAAGGCAAACACTCCCACCGGTGTGTACACCAAGACAGATGACTATAGGACTCAAGGCCTGGCTAGCACAACGTAGCCCTATTCAGTATTTATTTTCACAGTTCAAAGCCCTGGCAGCAGCCCACTTAGTGTCTGCAGTCCAGTCCAACGCACAACCCTGATTGCCACAGTGAGGCTCCGCAGCCCGCAAAGTCGTACACTTCAACTTGTGCCAGCGACTAACTCCACATCTGCAGTCCGTCCCCCCGTCCCCCCCGAGAAGTGGCGAGGCAGCATCCAGGAGGGAAGCAGGGCCGGCTTAGGGATCGGGGGGGTAAAGGGATTCCTCTGAAACCACACGGTGCTGTGGGTTGAACGGCTGCTTTGTGCAGCTTGGCGTGATCACACAACCCACATTAAAGGACGAGGGCTGTTATTCACCAGAGCAGTGATAAGTAATGTCTGGCAGGCCGCAGAGCCCAGCGCTGAACTTTGTGCCCTTTGGCTGCGAAGTTTATCGCGGCGCTAACTGGATACCGTCGCCCCCCCCACCCACCCCACTCACGCAGGCGTCGACTCCGTGGAACCTGTGTGATGTACAAGCTACCGTACAGAATCAAGGAGGATGCTGGGATACGGAGTGATGCAGATGGAGGTGTCTCGTGTTTCCAGGGATTCTTTTACTGTCTGGGAATTCCCCCGTCTCCTTAGAGAGATTTCCTCAAAGGGGGGTGAAGGTTTAAAATCTGTGAAATGATGAGGATAACACTGAAGACGAAGAATCTCTGTGATCAGAAATCTAAGTTATTCAAGTTCATTGTTTTTATTTCACTTTGTCTGAACTGCAAACAAACTCACATAGGAGTTTGACTTTTTGTGCGTTCGCAGTTTAACATCAGAACTTTGCCATTTTGAAAATAAAAGGCCGGTGATGATGATCAAGTTCAATATTACTCAACTATGAGTTTAACTTCAGTTCAGCTCTCACTTTACATAAGTATCACGTCGAGTAAATTACGAAATATATATATTTTTTAAGCATTCACATCAGCGTCTGCCAGTGGTCGGACGCTTTTATGTTTTCAAGTTGTTCAGCGTCTCGGAGTTTCTTTATATTTGGTACAAACCCTTATTTGGGCGCAAGGATGTATCAACATGTTTTTGGCCTGTTAAGCATTCAAATTTTTTCCAGGTGTCACTCAAACTCAAAGATGAACTGATCAGATGTCCGTGGTCAAAGGTCACGGTGACCTCCTGTGAGAGTAGAATGTAGTAATCCTAGTTTATTATATTTCTCAGAGAAACTTGAGAAAATAGAATAAAAGTCAGAATATTGATTCTTTATTTTGCAACTTCAATATTTATCGTTGTTTCAATGAGTTATTGAGAAATTTTATTTCAAGTTCTCCTTCAAGTTCAAGTCCGACTCAGCTTCTCACGGCAGATTTGCTGATGAGCGCAATAAACAAAAAATATGAAAACAAGCTGGGAAACACGCTCATGAACATCCAAGCCAAAACTATCTTATGCTTGGATGACAGCTACTTGAGTTGCGTCCAACATATTAAGTCAGAAACTAAAATTAACCCAAATTATTGTTTCAGCTTCCAACTGACTTTATGTGTTTTTGTGTTTTTTGACCAAACACTGCGTCGGGTGCTTTGATGACTCGACCCCAGAGAGCCCTTCAGCGGTAGAGGAGACTAAATCAAGGACGGCCAATACACACACACACACACACACACACACACACACACACACACACTGCGTTTTAATGGCCTGGCGACTCCTCGTGAAGTCACACTCTGGTCTGGATTCAGCTGGTAGCTCGTCTGCTACATGTGAAACTGAGGGGCTATTATTCACAACAAGCTCATCAACCTTGACTGTGTTGGATCACCACTCGGTGCTTATTAGTCTGGGCGACAGCGAGAAGCAGTAAAGTTCCTCCACTCCTGCAACTGCTCCGCTTTCAGGATGTGTCCAGAACAAGTAGGAGCCACATGGACATGGACTCCGGCTCCAGAAGGTGAAGCCAACACTGACGTTTTTCAAATGCCCTGCAGAGGGCGACTCCACTGGTTCTAAAAGAAGTACGTTAGTAGTAGAGTAAACATAGCAACAGTTTCTTAAGGAGTTTTAAGTCTTAAGTCTTCTTCAACACTTAGTAAAGTTAATTTAGTAGATCATGGTCCTGTTTAGAGTCAAATAGACGATAAAGCACTGTTTGCATTGGGGTGTGAACACTGTGAGATTGACAGCGAGTGTCATCCAATGGGTGCAGGAGGCCGTTACTTCTGATTTGCGGCTGTCAACAAAACGCAAAACTCGAGGGTTCAAAACAGCACAAACCAATCAGTGACTTCATGGTGGGATGATACTTGAGTTTCTTTTAATAAAGCAATCATCAATTGTCCACTATTCAGATGGTTGTTGGTTCACGTCCCTTTTGTGTGAATGAGTAAATGTGACTTGAAGTGTAAAGAACTTTGAATAGTCACCAGAAAAGCACTGACTGACATCGACTGCAATTAGGTTTGCTGTAATCGTTCCTCTTCCTCAGACTGACTCTGAAGCGACTCCCCCTTCTCTGACCTCACTTCTAAAGTTTAGCCAAAGCTACAACGAAGCCTCAGCTTTGCCTCAGTTGGCCAAACTCGGTGCTTATCTTTGCCCTGGCAGTCACCGGTGTGTCTGCTGCCAGTGTTTTCTGTTTTGGCAGAGAAGCCCACCAGAGACTGAAGGATCCGTCCTGCAGGTCAGCGTGGAAACGTCATCCAGGGAAACACAAAGAGGGGAATTCAGAGATTAAACAAAATAAAAAATTCCGCCCTCAGGCTCTCTCTCACTGCTGATGAGTAAAAGTGTCCAGAAACCGGAGCTGCAGAATCACTTCAAGACTCACAGCGTGGTTTGTTTTATGTTTTTCCTCCTTTGTTACGAGGTAAATTCCATCACCTTTCATCCCACCAATAAATTATCATATTTTCCTCCTGATTTTATACGATTCCTTCGCTATCAAATAAAGTCAGGACTGCAACATGTGGCCGTTTTACCACATGCAGGCCCTCTCGCTGTCAGTGCATTTTTTCAGCATGAGAAACGTCTTGAATATGCTGTGACGGCATCTTCTCACTGTTCTGTTCAAGACCCGGAGAGACAGCTCCCTAATTACAGAGCCGTTATGAGAGAAGTGTCCTTCAAACAAATCAAAAGAGCAAAACACTGATGAGACACAAAGGGAGGAGTTCTTCTTCTCCTCTGTTCTCAAGATGAATCAGCGGGGGAGCGGGTGATTAAGGAGCTCGTCCGCCCTCCGCTGCCTTGTTTGTTTGAGAGAAGCTTGATGCCAGAGCGGAGATATCCCGGATTAGACGATAATAAATTGGTGATGAAATAATCCTGTTGGGCAATCCTGTCTGAAGGGACGGGAAGTCGAGTTTCCCAGAACTCTGTTTCAAACAAGAACCCAATGGTTTATAGGCGTGATGAGTGAGCCTCCTCCGTAACAAGAGGCAGGCGCACTGTACCGGTTCTGTTGGGTGAAGTCGTCACTGCTCCTTTGTTTGGTTTACGTGCTCTGAACTTGTTGGAGTATTTATCACGAGCGGAACAGAAACCAGATCCACACAGTGCGAGTGCAAGAGAGTCGCAAATGGATTTCATATAAATAAATACTTAAAACTCTTTATTGGTCATTGTTGTGGATACGGCCCAGTGCATTGTTCTGCAGCTTCGTCATATCGTGATCGTATTCAGCTTCGTGATCTAAACTTTGTTAATGGACTGTATTTGTTTAGATGGAGCTTATCAACAACTCAAAATGCTTTACAGTACAACTCGCATTCAGAATGATGATCGAACCACCGACCCTCCGGTTAGTGGACGACCCGCTCCAGCCCCCGGGCCCATTTTATTTTATAACTTGAAAATGTTTTTATGCTCTAATGAATTAAGAGACACGTGACTTTCTACAGACTGTCCATTGCTGCAGCTCCTCTTTTCAGCCTCTGTCTGAAACGCTTGACTTTGAGCTCCTGTCTCTTTAAGCCCCACCCCCCCCCCTGCTGCTGGTAAAGGCCAGTCTGCTCTGATTGGTCAGACGTCCCACTGTGATTGGTCGACCGTTACCTGGCTTTGTTAGAGAGTGTTTATCTAAACGTGGGACATTTTGACAATGATGTGTAATTACCTTCAAACTCCTCATGAGGTGTTTCAGGAGCTTCAAAGTTTCCTGTGGGAGAGAAGATCTCACTTCACCACAGACTTTGGTCTCTTAAACTTTGTAGAACTTTTTTAATTCACAGAAAAAACTAAATAACACACTTCAGGAAAGTAAAAAACTCACTTTACTCGGGATGGTAATTAAAATGAAAAGCATGATCAGAGTCATTAAAGTTGATGCCTTCAGGACGGTGAATGTCAAACTTTCATGGCAATTCATCCAAAAGTTGTTGAGATGCATTTCTGGACCAAAGCGGTTCAGGATCTGGGAGAAGTCCACGCACGTACTCAACATGCACACCTGCAGAAAGCCACTATAATCACATCTGAAAGATGGATAAAAATAAACTTGAACAAAACTTCTCTTTAGATGCCTTATGGTAATTCCACCCACATATTTATTCTATTTTTGATTCGTTGCTCTCAGATTTCATGTTTTGAGTTCCGCGTTGGCCCCGGGTGCCTCTGAAACTCAGTCACCCACCGAGGCCCTTCTCCTCGGCTGGAAGTGTAAGCTTTACTACCCAATATTTTACCCGTAATGACAGTGGAAGCATATAATCTGAGATCACAATCTATCAGCCGGAGCTGCGTCAGGCGAACAACAGGATGTGGTTTGATCCAGACGGGCGATTTAACAAACTGCCATGTCAGAGCAGCCTATAAAAGCCGTGTTATACGTGCACGGTGAGTGACAGCCGTGCACAACGCATGTAATTTTGCATGAAGCCACCGGGCCACCCACAGCCAAACACGAGACATCCAGATCCAGAGCTTTCTCCCCAACAGGGAGCTGGTGATGATCACAGATCAGATCAGAGCGTCTGAAGTTTATTGTTGGAGTTGATCTCCCAGTAAATTAGCAACAGTCAAGCTAATTGTTGCTCTTGGGCTTTGTACGGCTCAGATGCTATTGTTGCTGTAGGATGTGTTTATGTATTTTTATGTAGATAAATCTTTATAGTTAACAAAGGTCCACACAGTTTGGAGCAGAGCAGATTGTGAACTGTGGGTTTATAGGAGACGTTTTTCAGAACTCAGGAGTCGTGAACCAAAACAAGTTTTAAGAGCTTTTAAAACCACAAACTCAAGAATGTAGTGACAAAAGTTTTGTATTTGTCGATTCAATCAATGTCGTTAAAGTACAAATGATAATTGAATTCATTATTAATCTGCAAATACTGATTATTGCATAAAAAATGGTAAAAGCAAGTTAACAGTTATTAAAATTATAGCATCATACACATAAACAACACTTAAAGTATGTGTTATTCACAATATCATGTCACTGAGTCAAGTTAGTCCAAATTTTTAACTCATAGTATTTGAAAAGCAATATTTCATAGTGTATTTTCTACGTAAAATTGTAATCTTCTAATTATACTAATTAATTTGATTACTGACAAATATAAATACAAAAAAACTAATTTGTTTTCTGCTAAGATTGTAAATGGAGAATTATAATGTATGAATTATTATATAGCAGAAATGTTTCTTTGTGAATTTATTCTTACATCAGCGTCATACTTACTTCACTGTGACCCCGAACATGATTCACATCAGCCTCGGCTCTTGGACTTAAACATTTACAACATATATATATATCATCCTTTTCTAAATTTAGACATAATGTGGTCGATAAAAAGCGCTGCATTGTTCAAGCATCCAGAAACGCATGACGTCAGGAATCATAAAGCCTGACTCATACTTTGCTTATATTACTGTCATAAAGCAAACTCCCCAATGTTTCTTATCCCCCCAGACTTTTTTCCTCGAGCTTCTTGAAACGTTGACCTCTCGGAGAATGACGGTAAAAAAAAACCTTGGCAGCCGCCTGCAGCTCCGCGCCGAGGAGCCGGAGCAGACCGCAGCCTTCGTGGAGATTGTTATGGAGTGCGAGTTGTTGAATTTATCTACATGTGTCCTCAATGTTTGCAGCCGTAAATACTGGAGAGAGACGGAGCTGCCCATCGCACCGCAGTTCATCATCCCCGACACCGGCTCCGTATTTATGACACCACACTGGAAGCCTGGCGCCCGTCCAGGGGATGATCTAATGACACTGAATCCGCCGCGATTGGTTCCTTTAAGTGGGTGATGACAAAACCGGCTATGCTGTGTGCAATCATGTGATTATGGACATGCATGTCGTTCACTAAGTCGTGCAGCAGAGACAACGGGGAAGTTTGAATCCCCGTTGAGTGGTACGCGGTCGACTCTTCTCGTAGAAGGATCATAAATATGCAATTATCTTTTTGATTATTTGTTGTATTGTTCGGCCAATTCTGCAATCAGGACTCATCGGGGGATCGACGTCTTGAGAACATTTACTTAACGTTACAAATAAGGAGTTTAACTGCTATGAATCAAATTAATGTAAGTGAAGTGAGAGGTCTGCCAAGAAAACATCACAACTCTTTTTTGTTTAACAACCCACAAACTCATCGAAGCCAAAAACACATCCCATTGTTTGCTTTTCCATTTTTGTAAACGAGGGGAGGTGGGGGGGGGGCAAAATCCATAATTCTCTGTATGATAACTTCTAAACAAATGTAGAGAAGTAGAAATATAAAGTGTGCTTTTGGTTTGTTTTGGTTGTGATTCGCCTTGGACTTCACTGTTGGGAGTTTTTCTTCGCTCCTGCATAAGAGCCGAGAGTTTTTCACACGAGCGTCTCATGAGCCTGATTCCCGATCCGAGCTGGAGAGGAAACGACCACGTACGAGTCCGTACCGTTATAAAATGTAACACAGTATACGATTCGCCTTTGCACCCACGCACGCTTCCTCCTCATCATCAGAGCATGGCTGTTACACTTCCTCCCCCGGTGCCTTGTGGGTACATCTGGATAACCCGTATAAAACGACCTTCACAGTTCGAGAGAAGTGTGGAAAACGCTGAGTCTTCCAGAGGACGTGAGGCGAGGGGGGGGGGCGTGTTGACATGTTCAGTTCCAGGCAAATTCTGATGAATTATTATCAGGGCTGGTAATCTTTGGTTTGCTCTTTTCACGGTGGGACATTAAACCTTTTGGTGAATAGATGAAGACGTTCGATCACCGCTCCTCTCAGCCAGGGAGGAACTGACACGTCTGCATCAGGTCTGCACCCGTTGCACACGGGTTCCCGAGCATGTCACGCCTCTGGCATGTTCAACCACAGGGGCAGCACGAAATCCATGCAGCTTTATTCAACATCTATTTATATCCCACACTGACGTGAGGCTATTCTTATAACGTTGTCATTTTCTGTGTCGACTCCAGTTTAGAGTTATTTCCAGTCTTTGTTTGTTTTTATGCTTCGATTCACAGAGAAAAGAGTTGAGATCTTTTTTCAGTTCAACGCGGTTTGACATTTGCATAATTACAAGCTCTGACATATGGGAACTGCACAGTTTAAGTATGGTTCTGTGTTGTTGGCCAATGTTCACCTGAAGCAGAGACACAAGTCAAGAGTCTGCAGCTGCTTGCATGGTCCTATTTTCTGATTTGACCATTTTAAGATTTATTTGAATTTCCTAAAGATTACAAATTACTGTGTCATGTTTTGCTTTTAACATATAACTTTATTTCTTCATTATACCCACGAGACCAAATCATTTTCATCGCCCCCTGGTGGCCGTAAACCCTGTCTCCTCCATGTTAGTTAAGGGGACATGTGCACATCAAAGGACATATAAATAGAATGTTGATGATTTCAGTCATGTCCTTATATTTTATTCCAGTTGTAAACAAACATACATTTATTCATATACATTAAAAGTAAGGATCAAGTCCATAACAAAATAAACGACAGGATAAAGGGTGAGAAAGTTCATTCAGTCGATGTTGTGGCTCTTTCGATCGTATCACATGATCTCCACTGGCAGAAGGAGTTTGGAATTCTTGGACGTTAAATTTTCCATTTTATTTTCGGAATATTTTAATGGTTCACTTTCTTCAGCGGCTCGGTTGTTTTCCTTTCTTCTCCAAAGGCCGAGAAGCAGCTTTGAATTCCAGCAGCTCACACAAGTTTGATAAAGGTGAAAAAAAAACTAAAACATTATGAAGGAGCCCATGAAAACACTAAAGTAACCAGAAGTTAAAAAAAAGCCAACAGGATAAAGCAGTGGAAAGCTGAGAAGCACATTAACACTCGGGTCAAAGGAGGACAAATAGGCGACTTCAAGAAGAAACAGTGATAATGAAGGGAAGCATTTGTCAAATCTCTATTGAGTCAGATCACATCATAAACACTGAATTCAGCACAGTTCAGTCTCCAGGCAAGTACATCCCATAATGAGCAGGACAAGGGGTTCTGCTTCTCTCTAATAAATAACATCTGAGGATTTCTGAAGGTTGTCTCTTATTTTCATGTTTCTTCTTTTTCTTCCTTGTCTATTTCTTTTCCAGTGAGGATAACTGGTACTCGTAATGTCTTCCAGCTGCAGACAACACACACACCCCCACCCCTCCCTCCCTCCCTCCTTTTTCTTATCTTTGCATGAGGTGAAGTTTCCACTCGCCGCCCGGCTGCTCCCGCCGTCCGACCCAGACAGAGGGATAGAAGCGAGTCTGAGAAAATAAAATCCTCGTGGAGTCGGTCTACCATCTACCTCATCAGAGCATCGTCCATCAGGATCCGGGTATCAAACCCCCGACGTGGCTTCTGATGTGCCCCCGTATCTGTCCAGTTCCTCCTTTCAGTAAATGATTGCTCTGCCGACCCGCGATTCTGAGCGATGGCCCGCTCTGGAATGCTCATAGGACGGGGCCGTGCAGCATTAAGACGTGAACCACCTGGTTCTGACAGAGTGCAGCTCCTCCAGAACCTAAACCACAACAGGGTTCCACAGGCTGCAGAGGGACGGAGACACGGTGGAGGTGTTGATTCAAATCTGAGCGAGTGTCACAAAGAACAGATGAGCACAGTGGAGATGACGTCATGCTTTCACAATCCTTAAGAAGAGAAAGTGCATCAGCAAATTGTACTTGTAATCATAAAAGAAGTGCACAGGGCTTTTTATGAAGTTAATACATCAAGCAGCATTTAGCTCCACGTTCAGCTGGTTAGAACCAAACTTTATTGACTCATAAACGTGAGAAGTCTTGACTTGATTATCGAGGCAGGAAAAGGAACGTTCTCTCATCTTGTTTTCACCGCGTCGACCCGGGAACAACGACTGAAAGGAAAATTGAAGTTGATGGAAGAAATGTGTCTTTGGTGTAACTGCTTTCAACCTGTGAAAAAGAGATCAAGCTGCTTGTCCACAGCAAGAAAGACAGGAAACCACTGTTTAATCTGAGATAATGTGTTTTATAGACGTGTCATATGTTTGAGTAAACTAGTACTTTATACTTTAACCGTAGTAAATATCGTAAAAACTTCAATATTTCCCCTTGAAGAGTAAAGCTACAAAGCTGCTTTCATTTATTGCCACTTCATATAAGCAGAAAGTAGCACTAGATAAATTACTTCAGAGTGCGTCCCACTGCCTCAGAGTTCTCCTCATGCATCTACTTTCCCCTGTTCGCTCCCAGTTGTTTCCAAACGTCTGACTCTGTTGGACGCATCAGGATCGTCTTCGACAAAAAAACGCTTGAGTGTTTCCAAGTTTCCGAAGAGAGAAATAACCGTGAAGAAAAATCCCAATTTGAACCAGAATCCTCCTGATGTGAGTGTTGTGATGAAGACTAAAACACCTGGGTGTATTAACAAGTGGACAGGTTCTGTTACTCACTGATCTGGTAGAAGCGACGCCAAGTGAGTGTTGGTTTTAAACCTGAGCCCTCGGCGTAGTCTGATTGGCCATCGGGCCGACACTGGGGGGGGATATTATTTCGGGATGCAGCATGGGTGGGCTGATTGTAAAAGAACTAAATATGTATGCGTATAAAGATTTAGCAGCTCTGTCAGTGTTTTGAGCACCAGTCAGTGTGCATGAGAGCATGTTTGGTCCGACTGGAGGAAGCAGTGCAGCTCGAGCAATCAAGTACAAATCATTACAGGTTCACTCATGTTTCACTCTTGCATCATTGTGATGTATGAACGACCTAAACAACGACAGGAACAACTTGATTTAACATGTTTAACGTGATTTTATTAGTTTGGCCCATGTCCCAACCGCTATCGTGGAGGAGGCCATCATGACCTATACTGCAGGTGGCCACTAGAGGCTGTACAAGATACTCAGGCTTCACTTTTTGCGGAGCTGTGATGTCGTCCATCTTCACAGAAAAGGGCGGACACTCTCTCATACATTCATATTCACCAAATGGCTCAACATGATTGCATAGTAGAAGTTATTACTAATGATTGATAACTAATCTAAATGCCAATGGTGTCATCAATATTTACCTCATAATGACATATTGTCTATAGCAGCTTCCACCACTTGTCCTATTACATCCAGCACTTGTCCCTGATTTGTATGTTTTAACCTGTCAGAAGCATCATTTCCACCGTCTTTAAATTCTCCCTGTTATGACAGAGTCCTTCATCTACTTTCATCGCCTGGAAACCACCGAGCAGCTACCGCACGTTTCACAGTGGAATCCCCCGGACGTCGTTTCAGGGGAGCGGACATATTTACATTCAAGTCTCGTGATTTAAAGTCAGCGAGGGAACAAATTTCACTGGAATGAGGCGAAAGAGACTCTCATGACCAGACGCTGCTTCTCTGTCTGAAGGAAAAGAGACGTGAGGCCAAGAGAGAAAAATGTAATGTTCTTGTGAACTCGTAGAGTTTCATCCAAACCATAGAGTTTGACTAAATCTGAACCTCTATTCCCCTCCTCTTTGTCCGTGCTGGTCATGATGTTTACCATCTTTGTTTATCCACAGACCTCCGTGTAAATATATTCAATATTTTCAGATATAAAACTACAGCTAGTTATTATTTATGTCATTGTTCTGCCTGCTCGTTGTTCTATAGAAACCAGTCAATAATCTTAAAATCTATCAAGTTCTGTCAAACTAAGGGTTTCGTCCTGTCCAACATCTAAAAATATTTACTTAACACATTTTATCTGAGTTTTTTTTCGCTGCAAACAGATGCAACTGCGACACAGTGACAGTGAAACACAACAATGAGCTGAACAACGCTCAGTAGCTCGGAGGAGAAATGAAAGGAAATGGATAGTTTTACATTTAATGGTTTTTTGAGTCATTGTGAAAAAAGTGTTTGTGCAGCTTCAAGTGAACAAACATTAAACCAGTAACCAGGAAGTTTAGCAAGTTTTTATTCTGCAGTACTTGAACCAAGAAACATAAATCATATGTGTTTTATAAGGAACAACCACGTGAACATCCTCTGATTTGATAAACCTTCTCTCCCACATCAGAAGAAGGATCCGTCACTTTCTGGAGCTTATCTTCCATCCATCTTCCCACCACCCGGTCCTCCTCACAGGAGGAAAGGAAAAGAAATACGAGATCAAACCCGTATGAATGTTCAGTGTTAAGCAGTCCGGCCAAAAGCGTGTGCAAAATAACCATGAATCACAACTGCTGCTGCACCGAGATGTGACCGCAGGAGCAAAGTCTTTCCATGCTGCAGTGCATCGTCATCCTGAGACACGAGTGCACCCAGGACCCGGCCGAGAAGCAGCCGTCCTGCATCCTGTCGAGCTGCGGACAGATGTTACTGCATGATGAACATCTCGAGCTGCTCAGACGCTGCTTCACCTGACAGTGAAGAGGCTCCTCTTCAGAGATGTGCTGCAGCACTCAGCCACGCAGACCTCCACCGGAGCCTGGAGCTCAGCCCCACAGCGCCAGATGTTGTGCTAACCCGAGGGGTGGGGTGAGTGTGTGTGTGTGCACCATTTGAGATACTGTGATGTGGGCGACGTGAGGAGCACATGCACAGGAACGCAGCGAGTCCCATGTCTGTTTTGGCAAGAGTCAGCGGTAATGGCTTTAAGGCATGACGGCAGAAAATTAAAACCAAGAGAGAGAGATAACTGTCACAGTTCTATTTTTTTTTGAACTTCTAGATTTTTATGCCGTGAATTATTGTTCCTGTCTGTTTGCAATAACTTCAATAAAGTGGAGATAATGGATCGGTCCAAGCTGCCTGGATCCTCGGGAATCAATCACCTCAGTGAAACGACGGTGTGACACGTTTCTACCAGATACATTTGTGCAGCTGCTCTCGTTGGCAGGTTCTTTATTCCACCGTGTAAAGTACACAACGTCAGTGTTGGCAGCAGAACACGAGGCAGAGCTTTCACTTGTTGCTCTGCAATTTGTAGCAGCTTTGAGTCGACCCCAAAATAAAACTCTCCAGCTGCCAGATGAGAGGTTGTTCAGGTTAATCTCATTTTCAAACTACTTGTAGTGGAGTGTGTGTCCCTCCTGCTGCCGAAGGGATCTTTAAGAGAAACTGAAAGTCCTCTCGACAAAGTGACGGATCCGTAATGAAGCAGCGTTTTTCCGGCGGGAGGAGGAATCACTGTCTTTCTGGTGCTGACGTGCCTCCGACATGAGCGAATGTTTCCAGTCATGCTTTGTTTATTTGTTAAATGCACTGGGCCTCGCAGGAACACGCTGCGGGGTCGCTCCCCCCCGAGAGATACTTGATACCAGGCAGGTTTCTGAGGAGGGAGTTTGCGTCAGTGAACTAAAGACGCCGATGCAATAACAGTTTCCATTAACAAGCCCTTGCGTCCCTTTTGAAAGAATAACTCTCTGCACATAATTGGTGAAGCACTCGCCCCACTTGACCCCTAGCTCCATGTAAAGAACCCCCCCCCCACCCCCACCCCAACCCCCGCTCCCTTCAGACGCTCTATCTACCAGAAAAGGAATATTTTCAATAAACAATTTAGAAAATGATTAGGGGATATGCGATACGTCTTAGTGGCTCTGAGCTGAGATCTCAGAGGATTAGGTCCGAGGGAGACTTCAATGCGGTGAGTTTATCTCCGGTATCATCTCACGGGGTCGCTGACATGACAGAGAGGATCCTGAATTGGCCACAGATGTGTCTCCACAAATGATAATCCTGCCACTGATGACCGCGCAGGGCTAAAGAGCAGTTGATTAAATGGGGGATTACGACGGGGTCCAGGGCCCTGACAGGATTAAACGACTGTCAAAACTAATGAGAAGCAACGAGTGAGTTTCACTGAGGTTGTTGAGCGAAATCTGATTGTTTAATAATGTTCAGATGTATTTATTGGAGGGTTAATCCACCAAATATAATAATATCCAGGAAATATTTGGTCTTTACATTGATTTGTGGCACGATTCCTGTGGCAGTAGTCCACATTGGCCGAGAGAGAGAGAGCGGGGGGAGGATGCAGCCAAGGGCCGGTGTCGGAATCGAACCCGCGGCAGCTGCACAGGGAATCAAGTCTCAGATATCAGATAAAGTGATATTTGTGAAAAATGTCTTCACAACCAATAGGAGGACAAATCTTCTGACATGTTTCAGCGACAGGTGGATGAGCTCACACTTTATTTGAAGGCACACAGCTAATCTTGTTTATAATCTGAAAACTGAAATATATTTGTCTAATAAACTTAGACGGAAGTTTGGCCCTTGATTTTACTGTTCACCTTCATTTTCCCTTTCAACTACAACGATCTAACCTTGAAAACAATAATTTTCAGACGCCCTGATTTTTCTTCTTAACTTTGGAATGGAGTGTTATCATAACCCTGTAAAAAAATAATTTGCAAAATGTTCCACGTTGCAGCTTTAATCCCCAACCTCTGCAGCAGCTATCAGGTGCAAATAGAACGTATGCAAACCTGCTCTGGTAAAATATATATTTGGAATTCTTCCATCGAACTGTTTCTGTTATCTTTCCTCTGCTGTGGTTAAAACTTCAGTGAAAGAGTCTTGAAGACATAACTGTGGACGTACAGGAGATACATGTCTGAGCCGGGACACAGATACCACATCGACTGGAACGCGGCTTCACAGGAAAGAGCGTTTCGAGACTTTCTTCCAAATCAAATTTAATAAAGCCGCAGATACAAAATAAAGGTTTTTAACATTGAGGAGTTTGGTTTCAAAGGAGAGGTCACGGAGCTGTTTTCTCAAGCATTTTTATGAAGCATATTGCTCGTGCTTTGTGTATATCCATTTCAGTCTCATGCAAAGTGCTGTTCATTTTGGATTTGTTTCCTGGACTGTCACTGCGGTGCTCGGCTGGACTGACCCACATTTCCCCAGCGTTCCTCCATCAAAGCAGTTCCTGCTCCGCTCGCAGCTGACGGTGTAGCGCTGAGAGGCCGTTTCAATCGCACGGGGAAAGTTCCAGTCACCGGAGACGGTTTGTAGCCGATGCTTTTACTGGTCCGACTGGCACGTCCAAGTCTTTAAAGAGTAACTTCCCCCCCCCCACCCCCCACCGCCTTGAGAACACAGAGGCAGGAGGCGGAGCTGACACACGCCTCCTACACCCACATATAAAACATATTAGGACTAGCTGCTAAAGCTAAGGCTTCACCTTTGGTTAGAGGGTTTGAACCTTTCTATACTTACTGACGTTCAACCCCAAAAATATAGATTTATATGTAAGACATGTGTAATTAATCAGAATTAATGTATTTCATCTGAGAACAGTCATATTATTTAGTTTACTGCTCTAAAACACATTAAACTTTGCAGTATCACTTTAAACACCTCAGCGTATCGAACTCTCTCTGTTTAAACTTTCTTATTGTGCGTTTACATCAGTGAACAAACTGCATATGAGACGTTAGCATGAATTCCAGTGTGAGCCTGAAGCTCGTGTGGAGCTGCATCATCGAAGCGCGCAAAGCCTTCATATTTCTGTCGACTTATTTATCTTGGAGACTGAATAATCGTTCCGAACCTGAAAGAAAACTTTGGAACATTTCAGTACTTCTGAAGCCGTTATTTATCAGGACGTGGGGATGTTAAGGTTGTCAAGAGTGCAATGTTTCACAGATGTTTTGCAACGAGTGCATTTCTTTCAACAAAAGTGGCTGTTTATTTCTCCCTAAGTCTTTGCCCGATGACGAGCGGCCGATCGATCTTGTCAAAGGCAGAAGAATTGCGTAAACATTTGGTTCTTGTTATTTCGCTGGGACCCCCCCACAGCGGCGCGAGCTGACCACGTACTCTCTGGACTGTTTTCCTTTAAGTTTGTGGAGAGCGCTGGCAGGCGATCCCGAGAGCCGCCCAAAACAAAACAACCAGGAGCTGCGTCGGGCCGTGAAACAACGAGCCTGGGTGGTGAAATGTATTTTCAGGGACGGAGCAAGAATGCAAACACAGCTTTGATGATGTCACGCGCGGGCCAGGTCTCCCAGCATGCACCTCACCAGGCATTGACCGGCGGTGAAAAGGTTCCACTGGTAGCGCGCTGATTGGAGGGCAAGCCAACATGGTCACACCCAATCTGGGAAGAGAAATCTCCCTCGCAGCTCCGGCGGCTGTTTGATATTGTTTCCAGACTCCCGCTCCGCCTTCGGGCCTCCAGCTCTCGCCTGAGATCACGCAAAGGAGGTGCAGCTATGAAACCAGAGGATAATGAAAAGTTAACTAGAAAGAGAGGAACTCCTGTTATCTAATGACCTCAACTGGCTTTACAATCACTGTTTGGTTTTCCCTCCTCCAGAGGAAAAAAAGTCAAACATGTATGGAAAAACGGGGATAAGGCCGGAAACCCCCCACGCCCATTTGGAAGTAATTCCCTCAAACCGCCATCTGAAAGTGGTTGGTCGTGATACCATCACACATTCCCAAAAAGCAAAGGATCTTGGGAGATCTGTAAAGACAATCGTGCCTTATTTTTTTGCAGAAATCTGTTTTATGGTATCAAAACATGCGCAGAGCAGAAGAGTCAACGTGTCGGTTCGTGGGAGACGTTTGCATTTCCGTGGTCGGATTGTTGTTTTCATGGCCGTCGCGTTATTGGTCCATTATGGAGCTAATAGCAGAATTACAGCCTCAGCTCTTTTAATGATGTTTCTGTTTGCTAGGTGTCGCTCTGGTGTGTGTTTCATGGGTCGTGGTTTGTGGGTTAATGTGATTGTGAATGTGCAGTGTTGTGAAACTGAACTTCCTCTGTCAGGGACAATAAACCAAATTTAATGTTTTAATAAAAAGAAGAGAAAAGTCTTTGGTTTTGAGTTGTTTTTGAATTAAAGAATCTAGTTTAATTCCTGCGTTTGTAGAAAATAGTGAAAGTTTTTATTATTCTCTTACTTCCTGGACACAGACGCTGCTTGAGACAAAAAAGGAAATGTTCTTATAAACAAATGTGGTGCATAGAAGTTGAACAAAACTTTTAAGTTCACTTAAAAAGTTTAGTGAGACTTATTAGGATTGTTTCTTCACTTTATTTATTGAGAGAATGACCTCAGGAAAGAAACTGTTCAGGAGTCAGAGTCTCAGATGACCTGAAGCTCCTGCCTGAGGTCAGAGGTCAAAAGGTTCAGGGTGAAAACGGTGTTTGACGACGTTTTTGGCTCTGAACAAGAAGCGGAATCATAAAGGTACCTAACTTCCTGGAGTGAGGGACGAGAGCGGGGGGTGAACCTCTGTACAGCAGGTGACCCACATTGTGTTGCCCTGTGGTCACATTGTTTTGTCAGTCAGGATCTACTTCAACTCTGAATGAGGCGATTGACTCCTCTCTCATTGCCAAAAGAGGGTTTTTTGCATTTCTATGTTGAAACACAGAAAACAGAAGCTCTCTCTCACCTCGCTGTCGAACCTGATTAGTGCGTTCACACTTCTGATCGGAGCCAGAGCAGATTCAGATCTGTGTCTCCTGCAGAGTCACTTGACCCAGGACTGAATGTCGATTGTACCCGTTCCTATTGCAGACGAAAGCCAGACGCCAGCTTGTTTTTCTGGGTTTTTTGACCAGTGGAAAAAGGGCTTTCTCTGGTTGTCTTTCATGAACTATTGGCTACGCTGCCCCCCCACGATTTCCTGTGATACTGCTCGTCTATAAAGTATCTGTACGTTTTCAGACGACGTGCAGAAATGCAAACGAAATGAACGAGTTCAGACAGACGCCGCCGCCGCCATATATGAATCTATCTCTGAGCGTAAATGAGCCTTAAGAATGAACCATAACAGACAGAGGAACGCTGCTGATCTATGATATTTATGTTCCCCTTACAAAGAGAGACTCCATGAGATGAAATGTGAGATAAGTTCACATCGTGGAAAATTATCCCTCCGCCAGCACGTCCTCCTCCTCCTCCCTCCTCACCTTTCCTTATTTAAAGCGTCTAGAAAAAGCTGCTTTTTATAGTTTCACAGTCGAGTGCATTGAATCCAGGTGGACGTTAAAGCATAAGCCAGAAGTTAAAGTTTTTTAACTTAAACATGCGCCGTGATGAACTCCTGATCCGAACTTCTCTCGTTCAACTTTCTGGGAGAATTCCTCCAGTTCCTTTCAAAGCGGACCTGGTCCATCTGCAGCTGGGAGATATACCCGACACTCTTCACATCCAAAGTCACTTCAGGACTCACTTTGAGCACCCCAGCCTCCACCACCACCACCCCTCCACCGGCCTTGTATCCTGCCAGGCCCCAGAGCCACTGCGGATTTACACCTGGCAATTTAGAGATGAAAAAAAGAAGAATTAGCTCTTCCAAGTTCAGAGTCCAGGGCTGAAATGGATTTTTATTTCCTTTTCCCTCCTATCACATCCGACTGTCAAATACCACATTATGCAAAGCTGCTTCAGGAACCGGGGACGAGCACATGGTGGATAAATCAGCACATCCCCCCCTCTAAAAAAAAGAAGAAGGAAATCTGCTGGGATTGTAAGTTGTTATATACATGTCTGAGTTTCAGAAGGTGTGAGCGATAACGTTTCTCTCCCAGCGGTCTTGTTTTCTGCTCCACGGAAGTGGACGGAAATAACGGCAGAGAAGAAACAGACATTCAATCATTTCTGTGCCTGCACTCAAAAAAACTCAAATGAAGAAATGAAAGCCTCGTAAACAAGGCGTGTGATTGAGGCTCAGTGGACATCGGGCACATCAGCGGCAGCAGCATGTGTTTTTGTAGCTTTTGGCTCTTTTTCTATTTCCGTTTGCAGAAAGCGGCTTCGATAAACACACGTGTAACAGATCCGATTGTATTCAGACGTACTTGGTGCGTATGAAGCCCAGGCACTTGTCATCGAATGCTCCCAGCTGATTAATAAGAAACAGAAAAGCGGCGAAAACGTTCAATAGTTCTCATCATCAGTATAAAGCAAAGGTTTGCGACTGTGTTTGTAATCACAGAGCGGCAACACATGCTGGATCCATCCGTCACTCGCTGCTCTATAACCCGAGCAGAAAGATGGAAGTGCTTTCAGAAGACCCGGAGACACACACACACACACACACAAAACCAAAACCCAGCCGCCCCCTCACCGCTGTGCAGCCCGCCTGTTTTCTGCGTCAAGTTTCAATAGAGACACTTCCTCTGCCTGGACCTCGTAACACGGTGCAATTGCTTTTTGATCAGGGCCAACGTCAACTCTGATAGCTCGGCTGCAGAGCTGCGTCTCCTCGTTGTGCGATCGGGTTACGAGGAGCTGGTGCAGAGCGGAGCCGGGCTGTTGTTTCTAGAAGCTGAGTAAGCTCCTCACGGACGATCACAAGTGTTTTACAAGTTTTGCTCACGAGGACGACACGTGATCTCCTCTAACAACTGGACCTGCAGAGATAATAAAGGGCCCCCGTCCCCTTGTTTCTGCAGGAACAGTTGATGTCTATAAATGTAGGTCAAGGTTTCCAGCATTGAGGAGCCTCAGAGAACAAAGAGTGACCACATACTGACGACTGGAAAAAGGGATTAGGGTCAGTGAATGGTTTTACATGTTTGGTAGTAGAGAGCTTTAGTACATCATATATTTCCCTCTGTTACAGATTCAAGGGACGAGATGCAGAAATACAGAAAACTCATAACTTTAATATTCAGTGAAAATGTTCTCTCTTCGTCCAGGTTACATTTGAGCAATGAACTTCAAATGGAGCCTATAGAGTAAAGCTTTATATCACGATTGACGTGCATCGATTCTACCAATGATCTTATCTGAAGACACAAACCTTCACTTTCTCACCCACAGGAGGCTTCCATGAAGTTGGTTCAGTTGAGCGTTGGGTTAAACCAAAGCAGAAACTAAGAAACCTTTAAGAAAATGTTAGAAAAATCATTTTCAGCTTCGACACTAAGTGGTGAGCGTGTGTTGGAAACTTCCTCCTCTCACCCTCTAAACTGAGCCCTCAGGCCTCATGATGGAAGTGTTTTCACGATCCCACTAAACACCTCAGTGATACAGACGAGCTGTTATTCCTTCATCCTGCAAACTGGCCTTGTTGAGAGGGTTTTTACGGTTGTTGGCCAGAGGGATCCGAGCCAAGTTGTGTTGTGCTGGCAGGATTTCCACTCTGGTAAAAACATAAAGGTTTTGAAAATGCGGTACAGTAAAAAATCTTAAATATGATTAATGTCTGTATAAAAACTCTTTGATCGTATGTTCCATGGATATTCCTTTCAGGGGGGAACTGTGTTCTTGAAAAACACGTGTTGCTCCGCTGGCAAAGGATAGAAAACATTTGCTCTAATGATTCTCCTGCAGCTCTCGCTGCTTCTCTCTTGGTCTGTGCAAATCCACAATCAAGCTGGCCTTCTTGTAAAAAGCCCTAAATCTCTCTTTCATCACCACATGCATCAAGCGTTATTGGGTGAAGCAGAAGAGACGAGCCCTGACTCGCAGGTGTGACAGGGATCCAGGACTCGTTGGCCTTCAGTCACGTCACCATCTGGTTCCTGACCTCTGGGATCACCGCTTAAGCTCTTTTCAAACCCATCCCAGACAGGGGGGGATAAAGCGGGAGTTGCCGTTAATGCCACAAAGGATCCGAAGAGTAAAACAACAACCTGCTGTCGACAGGAGAAAGTCGAGGCAGCCCTCAAAACACTTCATGGCCTCGGGGATGGAGAAACAACAACTGTCAGTTTTCACATTTATGACTGAAAAACATTTCGGGAATCGGCCTCGTCGAGGAGTCGTGACACAGTCGTGAGAAAAGAGAATTGGAGTGAGGAGTTATTGTTTTATTTGACACGTGCAATGAGTAATGCTTTGAGTCAAATAAAGACGTTGCAGGTGTTTTTATCTTGGATGTGGTCACACACTGAAATGGACCTCATGGGAAACTACAGACTCTTTTCAGCTTATCAATGGAAATAAATGCAGTTTCCTCCTTGTTGTATTCTGATACGTCGAACCCTCTCAGGAACTAACAGAGAGCAGCAGAGTGATGCACGTTCTGAACAGCCACCGTCTGCTGCTCATAAAGTTGCAGATGCATCGAGGCCAGACAGACGAACCCTCGCCGAGAGGTTCACGGCAACAGACCGTTTCTAAATCAGCTGTCGTGTGAAAACGCCGTCCAGATAAAACGGCGTGTTTATCCCATCACAACAAATCATCTAACGTGGGCACCAGAGCAGGTATGTGGACGTATTAATAATAACTGCTTTGTTTATGCAGCAGCGATTTATGGCTTTTATGAAAACGTCTGCCTTGCTTGCGACGTCCTCAAAGCTCGGGTTTGAAGGGCGATGGGCTCGGGAAGCATCCGGGACGGGAGAGCGTCCCTCACGCTGACCCATGGAGGAGACTCCTCCACTGGGAGCTGTGGGGGGGGTCACGCAGACCAACCAGCAGCTCTGCTCCCATGAAGAACCTGGCGATGCCACACAGGCTGAAAGAGGCCGGAGCCGCTCTCCTGCAAAGCAACCTGAAAATATTATGATTGCGCGGCTGAAAGCTTTCAGGCAGACGGCGGCTGAGCGAGGAAGCATCGTTCCCCCCCCCGTGGAGGAACATGCTCCCACCAACGAGCTGATAAGTGATATGAACTGTGGAGTTTATGTTCACGCAGATTCCCTCCACTGCTCAGGGCTGGCTTTAAGGAGGAACAGGCCGCTGCACCTACACAAACGGCTCAGTGTTTCAACAGAGCCTGCATTGTGAGATGACTCCAAGAAAACCCAGTTATTCTCCATCCTGACTTATTTATCTTCATTTATGACCCCGAGCAGAAGGAAAGGTTTAAATCCCGTCTTTGTCATCCTTCCATCTGTGTTTCAAAACGTCACAGGGATTCACAGCGGGCGCTTCATACCGACTTCATTGTGACGCATCAGCTACATCTCAGATCGAGTGTCTAATTTATTATTGTGTAATTTATTGAACCCGTGCTTCCAGGTTCTCATCAGTCGTGCCATGCTTTTACTCCAATGTGCATTAATCCCTGTGATGTAGCTCAGGTACACACATCAGCTTTTACATACGTTTTTATTCCAATGAAAGAAATGATTTGGAGTTTAGACTTTCTATCTTTGTAGTATGTTCCCTTTGATTGCGAAATATCAAATATGATCATAACCAATATGGAGTGCAGGCATGCATACTCCACATGCGAGGGTAGCAGTGACTTAAGAAGTTCTCCGGAACCTTCTAGAGTACTGTAGTGATTTTAGAGTGAAGGAGCCATTGTGAGATAATGGAGATTAAAGTGTTTGTATATTTTCTGTAATCTAAGATTAAAAACAGACATCATACACAAACAAATGCACATTAGATATTTATCTGACAGTTATCTAGGAGAATTTAGTATTTTATGCTTTATGATGAACATATTTCCCTATAAAACTGCAGATAGAGTAAGAACAGGTAACTTTTCCTTGGTTTATGATTCAAGATTAAGAATATAGTGTATCTTCATTCCTTCAGCTGAATAAAAGTGTCCCAGTTTATTTACTCCTCAAGCCGCAGGTCAGTGTTGATTCTTGACGGGATTCTTCCAGTATAGTTTACTGGTTGTTTGCTGCCAGTCGGCTGTTGGGTGGTAACTGTATCTCTGCTGCAGAATGATGTCACTGACGTGTTACCACCCCGGCTCTCCCCGCTGCCCCACAATCACTCACACCAAAGGCCGAGCTGCACCGACACGTACTTTATAAATAAGGCAGCCGGGGCAAATAAGAGTCTTACATTCATCTTCTTAACATTTGTAATTCCCCTCAAATCTGCCAAGAAGCTCGATGGAGTAAACGCCAGGAACCTTCCTGAAGGTGCTCGAGTGTTTCTGACGTCTCTGGCTTCTAATACTTCGCTTGAGGTGCCAGAGCTAATTCACTGCGAGCGATTTGGTGCCTTTTCTTTCAGGCCGCAGGCAATAACAGATTGTTTCACAGCAGTGGAGGGAAGACGCAGTGAAATGGTGAGAGTGGAAAGAAATAAAGTACTTCAAATGCATTCAGCCTCCAAATCTGATAACAATCAAACTCCTCTTTATTCCATTAGCCAAGATAAAGTCCTCGACAGACGTTCGCACAAACCTTTGTGCACGTTTACTGAAACATGTCAGTGCAAATGGAGGTGCTCCAGTATTATAACAAAACCTCAAGCGTCCCTGCACCACACAGCGTCACAAATTGACAAAATCTAATTAAGCACCAGCGACAGCAGAGGGACTCACACGAAGCAGGACACTGAGCAGAAAGATGGCCGGCCGTTGGTTTCCAGTGCCAGAGCGTCGCGGCGTCTGACCAAACCCTCCACATAGATTGTGCTCATGGCGGCAAAAGAGTCGGGTTTCTGCCATTTTTCCTGCGTATCGTGTTTGCTGACTGTATAAATGCAGTAATTGAAATGTAAAGCAGGCTGCCCGTGGTACAATATTTACACAATGCTCCTCGCATATGGTACGAATTGATGGACAGCTGCTATCAATCGCAGGAGCCGAGCACGAGGAACACTTTGAAAATGAATTTTAAATTAAGGAGGGAGGGAGGTACAGTCTGAGAGATTTCAGAGTTACTGTATATTTTGTCTGATTAAGTTGGTGTTTCACAGTCTGAGTGAGGATTATTGGTTTTAGACGAGAGAGTTTGAATCAAATATTCTGCCACATAAAATAAATTGAATCACTCATCTCATATTTTTATTTTAGCTCCTGCATCTCCCAACATATACACAGATCCTACAAGAAATATTATCTCAGGTGTCGATATGTGAAAATATGATTAAGGAAAGAGAGAGAGATTGGCAGGTGTTCTGTCAATCGTTTTTTTTTAAACAAATATTTAATGGTTTTATACGAGGGGGGGGGGATATATGGAGGTAAGAGCAACCTCACCGTATGCATGCAGCGCGTTTCAGTAATGTGTTGTGTTGTGTCGTGAAAACGATGAAGATGTTTTGTTACTTTGCTTGTGTTTTGTCAACTTGCATGTGTTTTGTTAAGTTGCTGTTCGTTGAGCTCTCAGGGCCACCGTAGAATTCAGCCAGTGAATTGCTCGAGAGATTGTGAGCAACCGCTACATCGGTGCATCCCTACTTATTGGCAATATAACAAATTGCTTGCGCTGAAGATGTGCAAGTTGGTAGTGAAACAAGAAGAAGGCAACACAGCTCCCCTCCTACTGGACAGCCAGGAGGGGGAAAACACAAATGGCCACTAGCAGAGACAGCTGTGACCTGGTTTACTCTACGTCACAGAAAGCAATGATGGATATCCTGACAGTCATCCACCACCCACAGTCAGGCAGAAGACCAGGACCTTCATGAGGACAGCGGTGAAGTCAGAGGAGAGAGGCAACAGTGATGATGAAAATTCTGGAGTGAATCTTCAGATGATGGAAAAGAATCGGAAGATGACGAAAGTGGTGATGGTGGAACTTGTGATGCTAAGGAGGATTCAGATAGAAATTACACAAAGACATCTTTGGGCAAAACTACTGTCGAGCCAAGGCAGGCTTCTGAAGTCCGGCATCCTTGTGAGCATAGAAGGATGTGAACGCCGAACCTAGCTCACATAGAGATGGCCCCGGTTATTACAGGACTGGTTATGTATACCATAAAGAGGGCCAAAGTACCACTTTCAGTCTCATCAAAAATCTTTCAGAGAGGGCAAAACAGCAACTCAAGCTCAATAAAAAAGATCGTAACCACATTAGAAAATGTTGAGAAGATCCACAAGGCTGTGTACGAAGAACTGGTCATGGAGACACAGATGGTTGACTCCGTCTTCATTCACGAATTGAGGATCTTTCGGCAGGTTCCTCTCATCCCTCAGCAAAGGGTTAGGGTTATTTTTTTGGTGATCTACTAACAGTTCTTGTGGAAATGATAACAAGTACAAACATGGTGGAGGCAGCAGGAAACAACTGCATCAAACTATATCAGAGGTTCTTGTCTTTGGACTTCATCCTTCTCAATCTCCCATTTCCACGCAGGCTGAGCTTTACAACAAGACACAACCTCCCCCCCCCTCTTTGTTGGTGCTGTATTTGTCCCAGGAAAATATGTTAAGATTGAGAATTCTCAGATCTGGAAAGCGCCTGAGGTCCAGTATTACTACATCTGAGTAAGCTTCTCCTCCTGAATCACCGTATACTTGGGGGTCACCGCTAAATCGGTGGCAATCATCTGGGCACTGACCACACTGACCGAGGGGGTCTGAGTGTTTTAGTCTGTGGCTGCGGTGTCTCCTAGGGAATCCCATGAGTCTGTATGTTTCTGGAGATGTTTGCCTCCTTGATGTGTTGGCTGGTGCAGCTGCGTGCAGATCTGAGTCATGCTACGATTCTTCTCTGCATTACTGTGGAAACACGCCGATGATCAGCAACACATGACTGGGAATGAATCGCTTGAAACCTGTGGGGTTGAGCCACTTTCCAGCTAATCCTCAAATTGCAGTGCTCCCTGTGTCGAGCCATATTGTTGAATCTCAGTCTAGAAGCAGCAGGATTCACATTATGCAAATTCACTCATTAAAGGGTTTGGTACAGATTCATCGGGGATTGGATCACCTCCTTCAGGCTGTAGCTTCAGTTTCTTCTAAAACTTTTGTCTTTCCATGACTCATCACCGCTAATGGAGCTATGATGCAAGGAACGTGCACACAGCTCATGTGGTAGTACGACGTGGATACTGGACTAGTTTTACTTCTTAGTTACACCATCATCATCTGCATGTGCTCTGAGGACAGTTGTGCACATTTACGAATTTCTTGTCTACGTAGAAATCCATCATCACATCAATCATCTTCGTACTAGAACATCAAAATATAAACTGGTGTTTTGATGTAAATCAGGTTCATGTTATATTTAACATAAAAGAAAACGTTTTGCATAGAGAAATATGCATTCATATATAAAGTCAAGGGCAAGAGAATGACAGTAACTTTGATTTAGTCTCAAAGGTCCTCTGTGTCTTTTCACCTACTGTTGCTGATAAAATACCAAGACTGAAAATTGGGAGTAACGACAGCTATAAACCATCAGTTTTTATTATGTTAGGATTCTAACACTTTTCTAACGCTAATAAATTGGCTGATATTAACTTTTGCAGATAATAATCATATTCGTTGCAGATGAAGGAAAAATAAATTTCCCTACGTAATTTCCAAAGTAGGAAGAAGACATTTTATTGCCATTGCATAGTGTGTTTACCAGAGAGCGTTGACAAGTTCATTGTTCTATGTGCTAATCTGGTAATAACTTGGTCAAAATTCGTAAAAAGAAAACAAACTGTGTTCTTGCTTTAAAAAAAATCCAGTAGTTCCCAGCATGAATTAGGAATTTTCCTCCTCGGACACATTTAACAAACACCCAACGGTTCTCATGTGATTTCTGTTTGTGGAGGAAAACAGTTCCGTAGGTGAAGCTTCTGAAAACGAATCTCACGAGTTTCCTCCCCAGTTCAGACGAGTTCAGTCGCACCCTCACTCATCTGCTACCTGAGGAGATCCAAATGTTGCTCTTCGTGGGCTGGGCTCCTCTCCCTCAGTCCTCAGAACAATAACTCAGACCACAGCCTGGGACACACACCCATGTCCTTATTTGCTCTGGCTCTGACCAGATACTGAAGCATATTTATATTGCTCCGTTCCTCCAGTTGTCTTCGTGGCGTGAGAGTTCAGATCTTTTGTTTGTCGTTCTCACGCATTAAAAATTCGTAAACGTGCACAGAGAAGCTAGATCCTCGAATGAACGATGCTTGTCAACAGTATCAGTCCCAACTTTAGGCGGAAGGTCCCGTTAATGCCTCTCATCCTCTGGGCCGCCGCGGGAGCTTCCCAGCTGCTGTGGTCCACGTTTTTCGTACTTTTTACAGATGTTTTTTGCCAAATAAGCGGTAGCAACACGAAGGCCTGAAATTGGTCTTAACCTCTTTTATCCCCTGGAAAAACATTCCCTCATGGTGGACGTGTCCAGTGTCCTGCACCTCTTTAGTTCAAACCCTTTTCCAAAGGGAAACTTTCACAGGCCAACACCGGGACAGCCTGACACAGAGCGGGGATTTGAGCTCATGACTTTAGTACCTCACTTACTTTGGAGTGGAAATTAAAAAAGTTCGTTGACATGGATTTTGTTCTGGGAGCTGCACGATTCATTATGATTTCTTTGGTTAAAGAAAAGCAGCGTGAGGCATGCTGCTGCCAGCCTGGATCGCAACGTGGAGGAATTACTATTTCTGGTGTCTTGGGTATAAGGGAAACTCGAAATGCCTGTAGGATCTTAATGCCTGCTTCGAGTTCTGCCATTTTATCAATGCAAGTATTGATTAGAAGTCTGTTCTGCTCTTCTGTTCCTTATCGACAATTCTTTTTCCACTGAAATGTGACCTGCCTGTACACTAGGCGAAAAGCAACATTTCAGTCAGTGGAAATTCTTTAGAATTGACATGATCTTGACCAATTGCATGCGAGTTAAGCCATCCCACGTGATACTACTCAGCCAATCAAGTCTGTGCATTCAAAGCGGTAAATATTGCGACTCTACAGCGCAGACCGATAAGAGGCGAGTTAGAGACGAAAAGACGGCAGAAAGAAAAACAAAGATAGCGATACAGTTAGAGAAAACACGGGGAGAGATAGAGAGGAGTGAGCCGGAGAAGAGGAGAGAAAGAGGAGTGAGACGGAGGAAAGGAGAGAAAGAGGAGTGAGACGGAGAAAGGGAGAGAAAGAGGAGTGAGACGGAGAAGAGGAGAGAAAGAGGAGTGAGACGGAGGAAAGGAGAGAAAGAGGAGTGAGACGGAGGAAAGGAGAGAAAGAGGAGTGAGACGGAGGAAAGGAGAGAAAGAGGAGTGAGACGGAGAGATACGTAAGGAACAGTGGCGTTCTCCGAAAAAAGAAAAGTGGACAGCGAAAATATTTCATTTAATCTCCTCCCTCCCTGACTCTCTGGACCCTCTGCAGTTCGCCTACAGGTCGAATAGGTCGACTGCAGATGCCCTCTCTCCCACCTGGACCAGAGGGACACATATGTGAGAATGTTGTTCATCGACTACAGTTCAGCATTCAACACCATCGTGGCCCTGAAGCTCGTCACCTTGGGCTCAACATCGCCCTCCGTGAGTGGATCCTGAACTTTCTGACGGGCAGACCACAGGCGGTGCGGATCGGCAGCACCACATCCTCCACCCTGACTCTCAACACCGGGGCCCCCCAGGGCTGCTTGCTCAGTGCTCTCCTGTACTCCCTGTTCACGCATGACTGCATGGCCACCCACAGCTCCAACACAATCGTTAAGTTTGCTGATGACACAACTGTCATAGGCCTGATCACCGGCGACGATGAGAAGGCCTACAGAGTTTTTCGTAGAGACAACGAACTAAGTAAAATTCTCTCATCTATTGTCATTAACATGTTGACTATTGCAGGTTAAAGTAAAATGTGAGGTACTTACTTGCATTTCCGTTCATAATACTACGTAATTAGCTCTAAGCTTAGTACTCTACGAATATTAATTCTTCGTGTTACATATTTTGAAATGAAAAGATATCATCAGATTTATTCGTACAAACTGAATCATAATAGCTCCAGCTTGACCAGTTCCAACTACTGATCAGTTTATTACTAGCCGTTAGGGTTAGGGCCTATTTAATGAGCATATTTGATGTATTTAATCAAAGGCACATTTCGTTGCTGGACTTCGTAGAGTAGCTGTTTCCAGCATTAGGACATGACAACAGTGTGAGTCTCTGAACACACAGATCCCACCTGGATCCAAAGCTCCTCTTGGCTTCCCACAGTCTCGTAGCAGCTCATTGCTTTTCACTGTCCTGCCGTTCGAAGCTGCTGTTTTGTTTCACTCTCGCCACGTTCACGGTGAAGTGCTTTGGCCTCGGCAGGCGGCTGTTTTCAGAGAATCAGCTCTGAAGTCCCACTGAACTCTACCTGCAGAGCGCCGAACACAAGACATGAACATGGTGGAGCCATTATCAGCTAGAGAGCCAGGTCCCCCCCCCCAGGAGATGGAGGAGACCAAAAACTGAGATAAAAGAGAATGACTATTGGACTTTCCGTGGTTGTGCATCGTTCTCAGAGGTTCTGCAGTACGAGGTCGATGTGTGGAGTGGAAGGAGAAATCCCCTCGTCCATCTCCCTGGATCATGATGTTGCTTTTGTATCTTCTGGATGTGAAAGTCTTTTCTAACAAAAACCTTTGCCGAGGCAGCTTTTGGCTTTTACCTTCAAAGCCGCTGGAAGCAACTGAGAAACCCGAGAGCAGCCAGAAGTGTTGAAACCTTTAAACGTGTCCGTATAACCCGCCTGTTTAGAATAGTTCACTTGTTTTATTGCATCTATGTTGGGAATTTGTTTTCTTTTGTTATCCAGGCACTATTAACTTCTCTATTTTTGTTATTATAGCTGTTAAACTCTGACAGTATTTCATTGGGAGCATTTCTTAATTAGTTTTGTCTTACTTTCGGCTCATCAGGTAATTGTGAAGGACTCTGAACTGAGCTAACCTGAATGACACGTGTTTGATTCATTGATCGATCAAATGAATAAGTCTGTCACTTCATTAAAAGGTGACGATGTCACTGCTGTGTTGACAGATTGTTTCCCGTAATCTGCCCTTTGTAGTTTTGCTAATTTTACTAAAGTATTTGATTACGTCCATAAATTCCTCTTATTTCATTGACCAATTAGCTCTTTAAGAAAGGGTGAGTTCACGCCCGCCTCATCACCGCCCACAAGTGTAACAATCTGTTCAGTCTGTTTGTTTGTATTTCACTTCCTGTTTTATTTTGTTGTCCGTGTTCTTGTTCTTGTCGTTCCATGGTGATGTCCTGTCCTGCCCTGTCCTGATCTCTTGAGCCTCTTCACCTTGAATCCCTCGTGTAAGCTTCCTTGTGTTTTAGTTTTTTCCCCTTTAGTGCTCAGGTTTTGTGTGAATATGGGCTATACAAATAAAATTTGATTGATTGACGTTTGTTTTGTTAGTAAAATAACTAGTGTAATTAAAATCACCTTTTGATTTAAAACTCTGCATCTGGGTCCATCTCCTTCTTCAAACCTTAACAACAAGATGGAACCGAGAACAGAGAAACTCATTTAAGAGAAATCTCCCGTTGCAAAAGCCTCCATGCGATGTGGTTTCACACACGTCAGATCACGTCTGTGATTTACAGTTTAGGGCAAAAACCTAAGTGATGCACAATGAGGCCAGGGGAGTTAACGCTGCACGGCTTCTCTTCTGTGAGAACTAGAAACTGAGTCCTTCATGCAATCCCTAGAGTTAATCACACAGCCCTGTGTCTTCACCATGACTAGTGCACAGAAACAGTTGCTGCAGCCTGGTGTTGTATTTTGTGGGCAGAGAGATGAGCCTCAATTGCAGACTGTGTCAATCCCGCAGAATAGCTCTGTGCACCACATTAGGGACATTGCAGTTCGTCCCTCAGGCCCATTCTTCAGCAGGCTCCGCTCACTGGGGGACGTTGGAAGCAGTTTGCAAGCAGCCAAATGTGTGTAAATCACTGCTGCATCTCATTAACGCTGTTTATTCGATCAACAAACACTGAGGTTTGTCCTATAATCTCTCAACCTCAATTTATGACGGGATTCAAACTGTTGACTAGTGAGGGTCAAGACACCAATTTAGTGCACGGCATGGAGTGGAATGGGAACTTTGGATATGGAATGGTATTAAACCAAGTGTGTTTACAGCTGTACCATGCAAATAGAAATGTGGACAGCTTCATACAAAACAAAGAGCAGAAATCTGTTCTGTTTCAATCCATTTTAGCATATTACTAGTTTATAAACGTCCAGGAGGCTAGCTGTTAAAATATTTATATGTAACATAGACCAAAACAAGGCAGAGAGACTAAAAGAATGAATGTTCATAAAGTTGCAGAAAGCAGATTGCTACCATTTTACCAGACGTTTATTCTTTCTTTAGTTTTTCCAGTAATGGTCTCCCCGGGTGAAAACGCCTTGTGGCCGAGCGGCGTTGGTATTTCATTCAGACATCTGCCCACGATGAGTGACAAAAATAAACGTGTTGCACGCCTGTTAAAACCCACAACTGTCTGTGACCGGTCGTGACATAATGAAACAAACAGGTGTGTGTGTGTGTGTGTGTGTGCGTCCACCATCTTTTAAGCGTTGCCAACTGACACAACAGCGATGGGAAGAACAGCGTTAGCTCGGTGATGTTTGGTTTCCAGATGCTGTCATTAGACATGCAGAGCAGAATAAACACGTCCTCATGTTCCAAGAGAAGAATGTTAATACACTCACCTGCCGCTGTACTTTGCTTTGATGGTGCCAGCGTGAATCGACTCTGCTTGTTGGCAGGAGTTGTAACAGGATGACTTTTCATAGGCCTCGGTTGTGTCTCTGTGTGTGTGTGGGTAAGTGTGGGGGGGGGGAGGGGGGGGGTCGTCTGCAGGCTACACTGCTCATGTTACTTGTTGGTCTGCTACAGAGAGGAATCAACTAAAAGCTGCAGTTACCCACATATTCACTCACTTTGTTTTATCAAGCTTGATTCAGTGTTCGAACAAACACACTCACTCAGTTGTGAGCTTCCTATCGCCAGGACAGATCAAATAAAAGTGACCCAACTGAAAGTCTTTGATTGTTTCAGTTGCATTGGTTTTTAATTGTCCCGTTTAATTGTTTATTTCACAGTCAGTAGTAGTCTTTACATTAGTCTGTTGGGTTTGGAAATGATCAGCGGGCATCGGGTGCAACAACGTCTTGTTTTGTCTCGTGAAGTTTGTCGTAATGGAGACAACCATCTCCACATGTGGGAGTTGTGACGCACGGCGGCAAATGAAGAAAACAGCTTCATCAACATGCGCTTGGGAATTTATTAAAGTCTGTTACTCGTCAGTGGTGATGGACCCTCACAAAGCATTAACCTACAGACAGGTTCATCACTTTACTGGGTTCACTGGAAACATGTCTGTTGTGCTTTTAGCTATTTGTGTGTTTCTGTATTTCCATGTGTTGGGACTTTCTGCAGTGCGTGTCTTCAAATTGATGAAGATTTAATTATTAGAATATTAATTTGCAATGCGTTGATCTCAGTCCTCCAAGATCGGTTTCATCCCCTCTGTAGCGTTGACCAATGGGAGCACAGCTGGCTGCTCTTTGCCAAATGTAAACATGGCAAAGTGAAAGAGAAAAGATGTTTTATGGATCAAACAATATTTTGAAATACACATTAATAAACTTGCCTTTACTGACTTACAAACTTTCACCAAATCAAATGTTAACTTGATTTTTATAACTGATACTGGAACAGTTTGCAAACTCAAAACAGGTTTGATTCAGATCATTTGAAAACACTATAAACATGATATATATTATTTCAGTAGATTGTGACCTCTTCACCTGGATGATGAGCAGTTGGTGTTATTCCCACTGAAGAGGACCATTAACCCGCTCTGCCACAGCTCCAGTCCAAAGAATATAAATAGTTCCATAGCGCAGCTGCACAACGCTTTGGATCATTGGTGGATGTTTATTTATCAATAAAAAGATTGAACCTTCTTATTGTTAAAAGAATGAATGATGTTGAACAGTAACTTAACTCTGACCCACTTTTCTTCACATATTCAGACAATCAGGAATATTTTAAAAAGTGGTTTTCCAACAGTAAGTGCATTTGATAGTTGCATGTGGGGGCAACTAGCTGAGGCTCCTTTTGCAATCACAGTAATAAACCACTTTTTTTTTACAGTTACAGTAAACAGAACAGCAGAAATCTAGTTTGAGCAGGATGATTAGAGAGAGGAGCTTTCTGAGGCTGCAGATCCGTCTGTCAGTGTGCACCAGAATATTTGCATGTAATACACATCACACATTCCTTCCCCCAAAACCACCGTGACACATCGCGCTGCCGAGCTCGACCTGCTTCGGGGAAACATATTTTTTCCCATGGCCCGATCTGAGGCTGGAGTCAGAGCGAGCACACGTGGCGTCGAGAGCGTCGCAGCAATTCGCGTGCATGGCATCAAACGCAAGCTAGACATTCACAACAGAACAGCGGTGCGATCAATTAGCCGCCACATCGCAGGCATCAGATCCAGCCTGTCAGACAAAACTAGTCGAGTCTGAAATCTTCCGTGTTGTGTCGTTTTCGTGAATTTTTTTCTTGTTTTTTTCTGCTGACCTAAACTTGGAGGAGAGAGAAGGAAAAACCAGTTAGCGAGCATCCGTTTGTAATCAGGGCTCCTGCTGGATCTCACTGGGACGAGAGAAGAAAGAGAGCGGCGGGAATGAAACAGTTATTAAAAGACTTGTGTTCGCCGCGCAGCTGCTTTTGATGATATAATAAACAGTTAATGCAGAATTAGATCAGATAACCCTGAGGGGGACGCTAATGATCTTGTTTTTTTTGAAAGAACTATAATCTTCACATCTGGTCCTTGGTTAATGCCGTCATTAATTTTGGTGATATTTCAAGCTCCTGGGCTCCGTATGTTTGTTTGGAGTTATTCATGTAGTTTGCATAAATAAATATTCTCTACCTATTCTCATTTCTGCAAGAAGGAAATAAATATTTTCTTGTCACTGTCATTATTGGAATTAAACTCCTGTTGATCCTGTCGACAATTACTTCAATGATATCACTTGTTACAGGTAAATAGTCCATAGCAAAGCATTAGCTAATATCGCAGGATATAATTAGTGATTTGAATGAACTTCTGATTGAGATGAACACGTCACACACGTAATCCAGAGTTTCCCTGAACTCGCCACACACAAATCAAATGTAGTCAAGCGATCAATCACTCTTAATCATAATTAAAAGTTTGTTCTATATTAAGCTGTGCGTTCAATAATTTTCTACACATGCACCTTTAGCAGGAAACATAACAGAAACTGCAGTTTTCTGATATTTTTCACACCAACATTAACTTTAGAAGTGGTTAAATTTGGTTTGTATTATTCAGATACCTTTTTAATACTTTATTAGCAAATTTTTGCTAATACCTGTTAGCCAGTGACAACAGTTGTCCCAAGCAACCTGCATATGTTACTTCAAGTTATACGTGATAACACTGTGTAAATGACTGAAGTGTTGTTCAATGATTATGACCGCTATCGTCAAGTATCACCTCTTTTTTCAAACAAAAATTAAAAAACTAATCAGAAACACAAAGACTTGACCATACATCCGTGTGGTCAGAACTACCTAAAATAAAAGAAACTATATCTGAGAAAGACATTTTTTGATGTATACTTGTCCCATCTGCCAACATGGATGAGGCGGGATGCCAACACTATACTGCAGCCGGCCACCAGGGGGTCTTGTCATCCATCTTCATAAACAGGGTTTGGGCTCAAACAGTTGGTTTGGTGCAAAGTCAACAGGACTACGGGGATGTAAACAAACTGTTCAGTCTGGTTCTTCTGTTCCAAGAAAATATACAACAATACACTGAATGGACTCTCAAACAATTTCCTGTGATTATCACTCCCTGGCTCCTGGTTCCATCCACCAACCCCCCCCACCCCCCACCCCCCACCCACATACTGTGAGTCGGGTAACACAAACCACTCAGGCTTTTATTTGCTCGTATGATTCGAACCACATCTGATTAACATTATAAAGATTCATTTGAACAAACGCTTCCTTTCCGCCCGTCATGTGCCAGAGATCTGGTCTCTCGACACAAGAGGCTTAAGAGCAACTCGGCGAAGAGGATTCTCTGGATATGTATTGTTTATTTATTTGTGTGTATCGCGGGGGGTGGGCCGCGCTGTGGCTTCGACTGTCTCTGATTGTTTTTGCATAGAGTCGGTATCAGTCGATCCAAACCACATTAGCTGACAGGCTCTTCTGCTTTGGGCCGATTTAGGCGTTGTGTACAAAGCCTGCAGGAGGGATGAGCCTCTTTACTTTTAACTTATATCTGCTTCCTATAACTCTTCTGTGTGCAGATAAAACTCTGGTGATGGATTGTCTCACTGCTGCCGAGTCGTCCAGAGAACATAAATAAATGCTGCAGAGCTCGGGCCGCCCTGTGGAACCCCACAACCCCACAACTCTTGGCACTCAGGCAGATAAAGGGAATAAATTAATTCTCGAGCTCCGGAACACGAGCCAACGCATCAACTGAGAGGATTTCACTGAAACAGCCACAGCTCCCTGATGATACTTCAATTATCAACCAGACTTCATCTGGTTTTTACATTTCTGTCAGGAACATATTGCAGTTTGTATTGAAACGGAGCAGGAAGACGTAGTTTGTGCGTGTTTTTGTTTTAGCTGCGAGTCTGCGGGGTTCTTATCTGCTCCACTGCTCACAAAGACTTCTCTGTTTTCTTATGTGCACTATAAAAACCAACAATGTGCAGAGGACAAATCTGCTGGAAGCACCAAACTTCACCTGATTACTCTTTCTACTCAACTGGAACCGAACACCACTCTCTGTCCAGATCAGTTGACCGGCCAAGACATGAGGTTTAACATACAGGCTTGAGCTGTGTCTCAATCCGGAGGCTGCAAAGTGTCACAGCGACGTAACAAGGGCGTCCCATATCTGAGGCAGCTTTAGTTTGTGCAATTCTATAAAGTCTTAAATCAGAAAATAAGACAAAGCAGAAACACTACAGTTAATAATGGAGATTCTTTTAAATCTAAACTCTGAGCAGACAACTGACCTGCAAGAAATGTAATCCCACACGTCTCCTGTCTTTTTTTAAAGTGTAAAGATAAGTGCAAAGTTTAAAAACCTCTCCTGAACTCAGCCGGGTCACTTTCATTTCATTTCAGGCGAGGCAGAGACGACCTCCACTTTAACATGTTACAGAAAAAACAAAACTTCTAACTCAAATCTTGTAAAGATCTAAAATCAAACTCACCACAGACACAGTTTGTCATGAAGAAGCTTTAAAAGCAGCAGGGGGTCGATGTGTGACACTCAACAGACCGATGTGTCGCGTCTCTTAAACATGGTTTTTCATTTTGCAGCGCTGTATTGTCGCCTGTGAAGAACAATACAAAAACACTATAATTTGTTGGCTGTACAGGCGTTTATGAAAAGCTAAGTATAGAGAGCCGGGCTCGGTCTGGTTGCTGTTAAGATTCAGCGCCGCCGCTGCTACGGGGGAATTATGTCGGATGTGCGAGCGGTGGATCAGATTAAACAGGTGTCGGGTTTACATGGCCGAGGATCAAATCCTGTCGAGTGTTGACTTTGAAACGCTGACCCGCTGCTCCACCCCGTCCGCACGCCATCATTCACTCGATGCTGAGGAGAAGCCCGAGCGTCTGGGCCGCCACACAGCTGGAAGTGTTAGAGTACCGATGGTGAGACAGGTGTTTGTGTGTGTGTGTGTGTGTATGTGTCTGTGTGCATGTGTGTATTAACACCTGAGGCACAGTGATGGATGTGAAATAGCTGCAGCAGGTGGAGGAGGCGGCTCAGCCAGACGCACAATCAGGGTTAAATGTCTTAAATCAGAGGTGAGCAGATGCTTTAGAAGTAGAACATTACAGCTTTGTGCTTCTACTGGAAACTCAAACTCTTCTCTGTGAGATTCAGAGGTCACATGTCACCACTGGTCAAACGAGGCCTCAGCTGTCAATCATGAAGTTTCATTATAGCTTCAACAACGAGGCGGTGGGAGATTTGCATTGTGAATTATCTTGATTGTTTTCAAACTAGTTCATTTAACACGATTCCTGTTCAGTGGGTCATTCACCAACAAGAGGGACGGTAGTTCGATCCCCGGCTCCTCCAGTCTGTACGCCGTGGTGCTCTTGGGCAAGACACAGAACCCCCAAATTGATGAGTGAACATGTGAATGTGACTTTTAGTTTCCTACGATTAGTTTCCAGACTCCTATGTCAGGATGATTTGGTTTTGGAGAGTCCTTAAATCTAAAGTCACACAAAGTGAAGGATTCATACGTAGCTACAGATAATGTCATCAATATAACATTTAAGTCGAAGTTCCTATGTTTAAATGATGATAATGAAGGGCCTTGGAAAAAAATATATATAAAGAACACAAAGTTATGCTTTTTGGATAAAGTTTAATTGTCTTTTACTTTTGTTTTAGAATTAAAAAGATCGTTAAATCAAGTTTTAACTTTGAAGACAGAAAAAGGATGGAAAAAATTACTTTCTGAACCACCCAAAAAGTTAAAATAAAAATGAAAATATCTTTATTTAATGATGCTTTTATTGTAAAATCAGGTCGTTAATGTTTAATTTGACCAGCGAGACACTTTTACGTCCTCATTTCGTCTCAGTCGTCATCTGAACCATTTGTCTTTAGGTGACGATTTCCAACTCCGATGCTCCGGCCCGGAAACTTGACTCCAGAGGTCGACTCTGTCAAAACTGAGGCTGTGATTAATGGGCCAAGCCGTCAACAGGCCCTTCTCCCGACCCATGTGGCACTCGCCTCAAATATTCGGCTTGATCTACGGGGTCGGACCCGCTCCCAGAGTTCAAAGGTCAACTATAGCATGAAATATGGGCAGAGCTCGTGAGAAGCCGAGCTCCCGCTTCTCGGTTTACCTCAAGTAAACACAGCGAGGGAGGGCTGTCGATGTGCGTCTATAAATTAGTGTGTGTTTGATGTCACAATAATGACACGGCAGTAAAATATATTTACTTCCCGGCGTGATGACACTGACTCCGCTGGCAGAATGACAGACGTCTTATTTGTGGGATAACTCGGGCTTCGTATTCACTTGAGCTCGCAACTTTGAATGAAGTGGTTATTTAAGCAAACAAATGGAATCGCGCGCGGGGGGGGGGCGGTGATGGTACTGGAGAGGGAAACCAGGCCAAGGCCTCTCTGTGAGTCTGAGCTCTGCTGATCAAATCAGAGCCGCAGACAAAGGGAAGGAACATCTTTTAAAGCGTGTTTTATTGGAAGCCATAAAAAGCGGTCAGGATGAATTGTGCCTCTTGGGAATCGGCTTGAAGATTTGGATTATAAATCCCAGACCTCCCCTCGACGTAAACAAACATGTGTGACTGCGTCTATTGAGAAACTGTCAGAAGTGCTACAACTCTAATTTTACAATAGGATGTGTTTTTCCTCTGCTTTGAAGCGTCTGTGGTGAGCGAGGCTGAGTTTAATAGCGGCACTCTGCTTCTCCTCTCTGCCCCACTGTAGATCTATTGTGGTTTCTTTTAACTGAGCTGCCTGCTCTGTGTTCCTGCCATCCTTCAGGAGAGTGACCTCAGATTCCTGGAGTGTTGTTTAAACAGGGAGCTGCACCGGAGCGACTCCCCGGCTCTGGGCTCTCGCTCGGCCCCGGCCGGGCAGCAGCAGGCAGGAGGCAGTGCCATGATGAAAGCCAGACTGGGACGTCCCACCTTATCTCTGCTGGGTGGTTCCACCCCAAACATCACTCCAGTGTGTAGAGGATTCGAGGGAAACCTGTTCCTGGAACATTTTCTCCTCCTCCTCTGTTTCCTTCCTCTGCCAGGATTCCTCCACCTCCTTTGTTTTTCCCCAGGATGTGACATCAGCAGAAACAGCCGACAGGTGACGACGGCCGACCGGCTGTTTGTCACACCCTGGGCGTATTGTTCCCACTTTGTGATTCCATCGAGAAATGAGGTGCAACTTTTATGGCTTCACCTTCTTTTCTGCAAAAGCCAGTTTGGTGCTTGAAGCTCAGTTTCCATTCAACAGAGGGCAGAGACATGAGTGTGTGCTGCTGCCATCTAGTGTCAGCCTGGTGCAAAACCTGGCAGAGACTCCAACTCACACTCACATAACCTCCACTGGCGTCCAGTGTGTGTCTGTGTGTGTGTAATGAGGCACTTTCACTCCTTCTGAGGTCAAAACGTACACATCCAGATGAATATCACATCATTTGATCCCACAGCATCAACACGTTGGCAGTTTTAGTGAAGCTGGTGTTTATGATTTGATTTCATACAAACATTTCCTCTATGGTGGGTGAGCTTCTCATAAATAAACGTCAGGTTTTGTTATTTGTATGAACTTTAGTGTAATGAATTTGTTACACGTTGTGCAGCTGTAGTTCCATCACCACCGACGAGTAGCAGACTTTAATAAGTTCACTACATCCAGGTTTTTTCATTGTTTTGGGTCCCGTGGAAACATTTCTGTTGTGGTTTCGTGTTTGTATGTAAACCTGAACAGTGCAGCAATGCAATAAAGACACAAAATGGCCACCATTAGCTCTTTGAGTCCAGGTATTTGCAGAGTTCAGACACTTCTCCGCATCTTGAAGAACAACATGGGCACAGACACAGATGTGTACAAATGGGAATCGCAGCCACAGACTATAAATAACCTCAAACCAACGCGGCATGGGCTCGAATGAGTGTGTTTACATGTGTGTGTGAGAGAGAGCGAGGGATTTCCATGTGTGTGGTTCTGACTTCTTGTCACTTCTTCATCCAGGAGCCAAGATAAGGTCTCGGCTCTTTGACAGCACCTTGAAAAACACATTATAATTCTCAATATCTCCACTTTCTGAATCAGCTTCTCCCAAATGATTCAATCCAGGTTCCCACCTCGTCTAATTTCCCACCTGGAGTGCAGATAAATGAGGCGTGTCCTGGTGTAGACACAGCGAGTGTTTGTATCACATAGGAGCAGCAGACCAGTAAAATATTTGAAAGAACTTTTAAATCACTTAAGCTGAGCATAAATCATGATCCTGCCCCTCCAGCCTGTGGCACCTTGGCAGCGATTAGGATAATACGTCTGCGAGAGAAGCAGCGCCCGTCCAAGATGAAACCCAACCTCTGCTGAGTGTGGAAAAAGACTCCTCTCCGCCTCCAGCTTCAGAGGGAGCAGCCGTGGAAACCTGAAAAATATATCCACCCGGTGCTGAGTCGTTGAGCCGCTGTGTGTCTGAGGAGAAAGGGGGGGGGGAGTGGAGTGGAGGAGTCACATTAAAAAAGTCGCTGCCGTTTCACTCCCCTTGTTTTCCACTTGTAGTTTTTTATTTGTACAGGCCAGCCTGGCTGCGAAGGTCGGCTCCAGAGGTTTTTGGCGACAGAGCGGCAGAGCGGCGGGGTGGCGGGCGAGGTCCCTGATGAGGCCTCAGCTCCTCAGCTCCTCGGGCCCAGGAGCCGCCGCCGCTGTGACTGAGGGAGTCAGGGCCCGCAGAACAAGAGCGTGCGGTCTGGAGCGAGGACCGGGCCCGTCAGGACCGAGCAGCCGAGGGGACGCGAGGAGCCCGAGATCCTGACTCTGCATTGATTTGAGATTCACTGTTAATCAGAACCATTCGATGTGAAGCTGCCTGGAGGAGAAGACAGTGTTCTTTTATTATAACGATCAGTTTAGAACTATATTAAAACCTGGCAGATTTAATGGAGCTGTTGAAGTTCAACTTGTTTCTTTAATGGCTCTTTAAATTTCCCTCTAATTTAAGATAAGAATCCATCAGAGAAGCACCACACAGACCCGTTTGAGCTCCTTTCAGACTCAGTCGTCCCAGAAACATTCACATCCCGCCTGTCCCAGTTCACGGAGCCCTGAACCCTACTACTTCTATTCTTCCTGTCTATATTCTTGTCCAAGATACACAACGAGGCCGCAGAGACTCCTGTATGTTCCTTGGCAGCGCTCCTCCTCCCAGCCCGACGTCAGGCCCACAAATTTATATGATGCACCAATTGCGACGTTGGAGACGAGGAGAAGCAATTAAAAGGCAGCGCTCGGCTCCCGTGGGATCGTGGCGCCGAGGTACCTGAGCGAGCAGAGAATTTACTGCCCGGGGTCAGAGGTCAGGGTCGCTCAGGGGTGATACGTGGACTTAAAGGTAGAAAAGCGGCCGCTGCAGGAACAGCGAGGCCTCACATCTGGGGGGGTGCGGGGCGGCGTTTTCAGACAGAGAAATTGAGGGTCATAATTTCCAGGAAGGAACGATGGAAATAATGGAGTAAATATTAGGATATTTTACAGAGTGTGAACCAGCGCCAGTGTATATTGTTGTTAAGCTCAGGTAATTACTACCTCCCGGCCTCCTGCTGGTCCCACTGACTGGTCCCACTGACTGGTACCTGCACATTCACCACTAACCAGCAGCAGCTGGACGCTGCAGCTCAGAGACGAGCAGATGTGACCGACTGATAAACGACCGATCCCTCCGGACGGATGGAACCTGATGAGATGAACAGATACAGAGAACGACAGTAATCGGAGATACAAGGAAAATACTTTACCCACATTTCTGTTTGTTTTAACTTTGCCATAAGTTGTATAATATTTCAACCTTTTCCCATAAAATTAACACTCACAAAGAGCTAATCTGCCGATTCCCAAACATTCAAAGAAACATAATGCCACCTGATTACATTTATATAAACACAACATAGAAACTTCCATAATAAACATCTCCAAGCTGTTCCCTTCCAACTGAAAATATTTAGACTGAACGAATCTACAAAACATCCACTGTCAACATATTCCATTCGCTCCTGGCAACGAGAGCACCATTAATATTTTACGGTTACGTTTAAACAACTCAAAACATTTGATGAACGTTAGAGGAACACGATGGATTTAATTAAATATAGAGAATCAACATCAACATGAAGGACGTGACTGAAACACCTTTACTTTATATTTATTTACCCAAAACTGCAGCGATCCCTGAACCTTCATAGTTCTAATAACTTTAACATCATAATACAAACTAATGTCTTTAGTGTTGGTATAAGGTCAAACTGACCACATCCACAATGTAGAGGAAAGTCACGTCATCTGGATTTGGTCAATGTCGTAATCTTTGCTCCAAGACATTTGTTTGTCTGTCTGTCAACAGGATTTCTCAAAATCTGTTGAACTGATTTCCATGAGATCTTGTTGAGGGGCGTGGCCTGACCCAACACAGACTTCATCAATCAGGAGAAACAGGTGGATCCAGGATTCTAACTTTTTACTTTCTCTAACGTGGCACGATAGAGCGTCGACGAAGGTTTGTACGTAAAACAGATGGAGCCCTTTGTCCGTGATCACGTCTCCTTAAGCTAATGGATACGGACAAAACAGACAAAATGAGGCAATACCACCAGAAACCATGAGGGGGCGGTGTAGCTACGAGACGATCACAGGACACAAGCTAGAAATGTAAACGCAGAAATCACCAGCTCCAATTTACAACGTGGCTAATTTTGTGTTTTTCTTGAAAAAGGTTCATTATCTCAACCTCCTCCTTTGTCGCCACGTGTGTTATTGTCCGAAACTCCCAACGTTCCGCTGCCCTCTAGTGGATGCATTGCTTAACACCAATACCAACATAAACATTGTTTGAAAACAGACTTTTCGTACGTAAAAGCAGATTAAATTAAAAGTACGAGCTGATTTATCATTGACAGGTTGTTTCACTTGGTGCACAAACATGAATATTAAATACAAAACTTGCAAACAACTTTCCGTTGAGTAGTTTTCAGTGTGCACATACACACTTACCCAAGTTGAGTTGACAAACGTGTTCTGTTGCACGTACACAGACATTTGACGTACAGATTTGTCTTTACAGTGACGCACAGAAGTCAGAGTTTCTGTTGTATTTGAAACAAGTAGTAAAGTGAATGAAAAGTTTAAAAAGTATAAACATACACTTCATTGGTTTATTGTTTACATCTTCCTTGATTTCCATCAGTATTTATGTTTGTTGACCTCGTTCCTCCTCAGCCAAACACATTTTCCACCGTTCTGATGATCCTCCACTTTGCTGATCATATAACATCAAACTGGATTTTCCCTTTGGTCAAGACCCATAAACTTCAATCATCTAATAAGTGAAAGCCGCTCCTCTGACCTCATGGAGCAGTAATGTAATAAGAGCAACACTCGAACATGAAACACTCTTTACAGATGAATCGCTGCAGCACCTGCTCCAGATGCGGCCGCGTGCAAATTCATGGCTCAGAGTTCAAAAGAGTCCTAATCAGGTGCGAGGGTTTATTATCTGAAATGATACTTGGACCACGAAGCCGATCATCACATTTGTTGAAGATTAATTTTTAGCGAGGGTTAAAACCCTTTAAAAAACAAAAAGGGCCAACGTGGTGACGCTGTGCAGATTCCACATGTGGCTCCCAGAAGCCTTCACTTCACGTAGGTGTGACCACATTACATGGCAGCGCCGCGGGCCAGTGGGAACCCGGGCCAAAGACAACAGTCGCGGTTTGATTCAGTCAGAGGTGAAGTTTCCTCAAAGCTGACGGCTCGTTCACTAACTCCACCGGCTGCCTCCTGTGTCAGAGCGCTGTTACCGTGGAAACACATGATGCAGGACGGCCGGGACAGGAAAGTGACAAAATGAATAAATTACTGAGAAGAGAAACGATGACGTGAATCTGAACCAGATTGTGTGGGTTCAAGTTTCTTTAGTTCACATTGTTTCCTTGTTTCCTGTGATGATTCCTGTGAATTCATTAGATCATCAGATTGTTTTCCATCACAGATCAGACAGAATGAGATGACACGTGTTTGGATTTGTGCATTTCTGAGCTGCATTGATATTTGATATTTATTCAGACAGGTCACTCGATGCTGTGTCGTACAAACAGGCTGTGAAAACAACTTCTGCTCATTTCGGTTGCAGCTCTTCTCATTAAAATGCTTCTATAATCAGAGAAGAGAAGCAGTAACAGGGACGTAGGGAATGTGTGATGTGATTCTACAAGGACAGTGTTTGTCTCTGAATCTGTTCTGTTCTATATTTCATATGTTGGTCTTTCATAAAGGGTTGCAAAAAGTTTCTGCTGTGAAAAGTTCTGCTCACACATTCTGTATCTTCTGCTTGAGTCAGAGCAGGAAACGTTTTTTGTCTAAAACCAACCTGCTCCAAATGAGTGATTATCAGAAACGAAGAGTGTGAAGTTCCTGCAGACGATGAATGAAATGAAGGATTTGACCGAAACGTCGCAGGCTGATTGATCGATTATCTTTTGTTGCTGATGTTTGATTTGAAGATTTCAACAAAAATGTTTTATTGTTTGTTTTCGGCCCAAATGACAGTTTCATATTTACGTGCTGATGAGGGAGTGAAGTCGTCCCGAGCTTCAGATCTGCAGAGAATCAAACCCAGCAACCAAAAAACAACCAAACAAACCTTCATCCATTAAGACAAACAGAACCTCTCCTTGTTGACGGAGGTTTGTTTGATGCCCAAACTCCTTCCAGCTTCGTCTGTGTTTTCATCTGGTCGAGGACCGCTGATCGTTTTCCTGCTTCACTTTCAAACCGACTTCACACACGTTTACACCTGAACGCTGCCCAGTGAAACCACAGGCTGCAGAAATCCAACAGGCTCACGTGAACCCGCTGAAAAAAAATGAAAATGTTCTTGTCCAGAAGTTTGAACTCAACGGCCTCTTTTCAGGAATCAATCTGGTTCTGACCGCCGCTCTCTGTACAACACAGAGTCGATGGTCCTGTAACCACACACAGGCTCCTGCATGTTGACGTCTCTCGCTCCAGGCCTCTGTGCCAAGTTATTGTCTGAGCAGGTAAAAACAACAGGGCTGCAGTGAATGGCAGGAAGCGACGGCCGGGCCCTCAGCAGCGGAAGTCGTATTAAACACATGAAGTCGTACAGTTCCAGCTCAGCAGAGTATTCGTTGAGTCACTTTGGCCGAACGCTGCCGTTCATCACCAAGCCAAGAGAGACGCAGCCTTCCAGGAACTCGTGAGGAGTTAACGTGAAGCTTCGCTGCTGTGGACAGACACACACACACACACGTGTAAAGAGTGATTATTCAGTGATAATTGTTGAAGAGTGTGTGTGGATGGTTTTGGCTGCGATGAGCCGGTGGAAGGTTTTCTCTCCCGTTACCGATTCCAATACCACAACTCGGGGTTTAGTCCAGAACTAAGTATTTACCTCTTTCCAGTGGAGTCGCTCTTTTCTCCCAAATTTAAAACCTGTACAAAGAACAGATGTGGAATGTTTTTAAGTTCACATGAGGACAGATATCATTCTGCTGCTGAGCAGTGAGATTGAGTTCTACCATCCATCCACCCATCTATCTATCCATCTATTTATCCCTTCTTCCCTTCCATCCATTAATCCATTCCTTTCATCCATCCAGTATATATATAAAGACATTTATAGATATCACTAGGTCACCAGCACGATGATGAGTATGTTGAATATTGTTTAAAAACCTTTAAAACCCGTCACACTGTATCGTATTTTCCCTGAATCATGACTCGGACGTGTTATAAAGTCAGAAACTCGCTGATCCTCCGGGACGAGGTTTCCTGTGGTCGGAGGTCAAAGTGAAACTTGAGTGTGTGTGTGTGTGTGTGTGTGTGTGTGTGTGTGTGGGGGGGGGGAGTTACGTGACGTTGTGGGAATGTTAAACACTTCCTGACAACCGAGCGTATTCATACACAGTTACACAACAAATGCATCTTTCTTCCACTGCTTCAAAGCACTAGGGGGGGGGAACGTGGACGAGGGTTCATCAGTTTCTGCATTAGAAACGATTTTCACAATATTTCCCCCTTTTCAGTTTTTCCACTTCAGGAGCCAGGGAAGCTGAGGTATTCATCGTTTCTCATTAAACTGTATTCTTGTCTGTGGAACCAGTCATGGGTGGGACACTGGGAGCTCTCCAGTGAAACCCAGACTGATGAAGTTGTTTCAGACTCGCTGATGGCAGAGAAACGCTGGAGCTCATCTCTGCTGCTACATGGAGATTTGGCCGGTGTGAGGATGGATGGATTATTAACTTTGTAATTGACGGCCAGTTTGGCCCCAAATAAATACGTCTGTTGACACGAGAGCTATGAACTGGGACAATATCACATGTCCCAGGTCCAAACATGTGACAGGGGATGAGACACAGCTTCATAAAGAAGAGGCAGCTTGAGTGACGTGCTGTCACCAATTCAAAACATACAAACATTAAAACATGGAAAATGAGAGAATCAACTGGTTATAATGTTTTGTTAAAAAAAGTGACGTAATATTGCGATAGTAACACTTTAGAAATACATTTTATAGAAGATATATATAAATGAACACAAAAGTACTTTATTTTTAAATATTGAGTTCTTTTCACAGTTTTATGTTTTTTCAGTTTTTGTTTTGAAGACATTTGCATTTATTAGCATTTAAACATGATTTAAGGCCTGAAATTGGTTCAATTAAATTCAGTATTAGATTTTATAGGTTTGGTGACATATGGGACCACCTGCAGAGTCAGTTGTTTTAGACTGGGAGCCAGTTAAATATGATCCATTTTTTTCCAAACCAGTAAATCATCCTGGCTCGATTCCCCAATCTCTCCAGCCTGGCAGCTTCCAGATCAGCGAGACGACCACTTCCTGTTGTCACACAGACACACAGTTCTTCTCTGAGTTCTGACTGGACTCCAGCAGGAAGCTGTGAACGAGAAACTGACGAGAGATCAGAGCGGCATCTTGAGCCTGATCCTCGGCCATCTTGTTAATTGTCCTGTGATCACATCCGAGAGGTGATGACTACACACACGTTGAACATGTGAGCGGGACCTTCAGGACCTTCAGCACTTCAGGACCTTCAGGACCTTCAGCACTTCAGGAGCCCGGCCCTAGGCTCCCGGAAGACTTTCACCTTCGTGTTTTGGCTACGGCTGCCTGATTGAAATTGTGCGATCGCTCCGGCTTCACATTGTTTATGTGCTCGTGCTACTATGTGTGCGCTTGTGTTTAGGCTGAGCTGAAAGATTTCTTTATTTTCCTTCAGGCCTTTTGCCGCGGTCGCCCCGAATACCTTCATGGCTCTTTAAAGGCGATGTGTGTAAAAGCTGAAGTGAAGTGTGCAGCCGGAGCCGAGCAGATCCGCTTCTACACATCTACATTTTTCATTTGGGTGTCGGTGTCTCGGAGCCGAGTGGATCGGAAACTCGACTTAAATCCAATCTAATCTAAAATTTCATATAAGAAATCCATATCCCAGCTCGCACACATCCACGCCACCGTAAGGCACCAGGTGCTGCAGCTTTTTAACAGGCGTGAAATGAGTCCTTTGCTGTAGAGCTTTGAAAAGACCAACTGGAAGGGGGGGGCAACAGTCATGCAACAGTTTGACGGCAAAGGAAAATATACCACATGTTTTTATTCTTGGATTTCATCCTGATCGCTACCACAAGCGCTAATTAAATGGTTATCTCAGTGCCCCATTTCATTTTAATTCCATAATTTCCATTTGATCTGTAACACATGGCCGAGGTATTTTTTTTTGTTCTTTTTCCACTGGTGAAAGAAAGAGAGAGAGTGTGGGGGGGCTGGGGGTGAGTGGGGTTGAGCAGCAGCAGCAGCAGCGTCTGTGGAGCTCGGTGCAGGAGTCAATATTTACACCTTCTAATTGACGAGTGTATTTTCTTTGGGGAAGTGTGTCTGTCGGGGGCGTCGCCAAATCCACCATCGGGCTGTTAACAGGTACGACATTTATGAGGCTGGAATAAATAGAGTGTAATCTACATGACGGGGCTGAGTTTGACCCGAGTGGTGCTGCTGCTCATATCCAGACTCGGCTAAACCCCCCGTCGGTTTCCTGCAGGAGAGAAACAAAAGCTGAACCAAAGTGACAAATTGCCTTTTTATTGGTCCCGGCTCGGTGTATCCAGTGTTGTGTAACTCTCCTGTGGTGGAGTCCACATGTGCACAGGTCAGAAACTCATCTCTCTCCGTCCGTCTCACTTCATAAATCCTTCAGTTCTGTGGTCAAGGTTTGCAAATACAATAATATGAAGAGAGAGGACGGTGCCGAGTGGTTTACAGCTGTCTGTCGTCGGTGTGTTCCTGAACCAGACGGTGACAGGTGACAGGCAGATATGCAAAGAGCTTCTCCTTCCTGATTTATAATATAATAATAATACTCTGTGTTGTTTGGAGCATTAAAAGCTCAGTATTAAAGAAATATGTAGCTTGCATAGAAATGTACATGTGGAAATGTAAAATATTAATGAAACACTAATTTGATACATTGTAATAACTATATTCTTTCACCTTCATTATTGTATCTGCAGAATAAAAAGTTGTATTTACAAAACCTCTTTTAGAAAAATCTTGGATTAAAAGTCTAAAGTTCTGCACTTTTTTTATGGAAAACCAGGAAATTAACTGAATGATAGTTTATTTAAATTCCACATCAGAAATTCACCCTCTATGTCAATGTGTTGCCTTGCAGTTTAATATTGAACATAATGAAAATATATAGTCCGTCTTTTGCCATGAAAGATATTATGGGATCGAGATGTACACAACATTTCCTTGTCCTAGTCCAACATGCTAACGGATGTAGCTTGTTAGCTCGAACAACGACAATGTCAAAGTAGTGTAGAAGCTGCCGATGTATTTTTAACTATCACACAAGATGATAAATAACTTAAATAATTGCATATTGTTAGTCCTCAACTGTTAAAATCAGTCTCTTGATTTTATTCCACCTGACACGCGGCATTCAGGGTATTGGATACCGGGTTGATGAAGGGAGAAAAGCCCGACGTGTGAATCCTGCTCGTATCAGAACACAGGAGACGAACTAAAGGCCACACACACTGTTTTTCCAGTGGCTAAACTCAAACGTCTCATTAAGACGACATCGTATATCCCACCAAGTTCATCAATCAATAGACGTCAAAGAAGTTTGAGAGTTCGTCCAAGTCCAACCCGGCTGAGGAGCCTCCTTCACACGGTTCATCCAGAGAGTCCCAGGAACCCGAGGTGTCCACGTCCACCTGCAGGTCGGGTGAAGTCACTGCAGCTCCAAACGCTGCTGCATGAGTGTTGTTTATTGTCACGTCGACTGGAGCTGGAATATTTCAGCTCATTCTGGTCAGATGAGACATTTTCTCCCTTTGCCAACCCGCTGCTTCTTTCATGGTTTTTCCAACAGATTGGTTTTTATTCTTCCTGGCGCACAAAGGCCGAGGGTGGGGCCAATAAAATATGCCAAATTCAATTCAGAATCAGGCTGAAAATGACATTTTAGAAGCTTGAAATCATTAAAGACGACAGTGATTGATTGCAAACCAAAAACAGTATCACGCGGCCACAGAGGATCCACACCAGCAGCTGTTTGAAAACCAGCTCTCGTGCATTTTCAAACATCCTGCATCTGTTTCCAAAACACGCTGCAGCTAAACAGAGCAGATTCCTTGCTAGATGAATTCTTCAATAATGACATGCTGTCAAGACATTAAGACGAAACATCCCCACGGACCAGATCAGATCTCACTAAATCAACTGGTGTCGTCTGCTCAACGTATTATTATGATCCGGCTGTTGAAGAGTCTAAACAGAGGGATGGTTTATTATATACATGTACAAAGCTTTTCTATATTTATATTGTGCTTAATGGAATGGAATATTTCTCTGATATCATGAAAAACATAAGATAGTGTCATCGCCTGTAATATACATATATATCAATATGTAGATATACCAGTGGACATATACTTCTACCATCTTTCAGCCAGTTGTAGTAGTGATGGTAACGTGGAGTCAGGACATATGCAGCATGTATCTCTGTAAAGTAAAGTTTAAAGTTTAACATGCTGCCATTTGTAATTCATTATAATACAGAGAATAAGAATCATATCATGTTGCAAATATTTGGTAATAAACCAAATTCTTTGCACATAAACTTTGAGCTCAAACCGCTGAGCAGCTGTTGACATCTTTCAGTGTCAGACTCTCAGTTTGGTTTCCATCGCTGATGATGTCATTTCTTCAAGGTCACAGTTTAAATGACGACATCATCATCATCAGTCTATGATTGATTTACTGTTATGAAATGTCTTGTATGATCTGAATCTTTTCTATTTTAATACACTAATGAAACCTCAGTTTTAAGCATCAAAGACAAATTAAATATTTAATTTCATGTGAGTGATGTGAGAGCAGGTATATACTGTGTTATTTTTTATTTTGATCTAATTCATAAATGTTTGCTTCACATGTTCCTCTCTAGTGTTTCATCTGATCGCCAAGATTTTGCGCAATGATTAATATTTAACTTTAACTTCAAAGTCTTTTCGAAGTCGTCATTAAACATGTTCCTGGAACGTCTCTCGCCTCCGACCAGCGAGTGACCTCATGGAAATTTAACCCAGCAACCAATCGGCTGCAGCCAATTAGACTCCTGAGTGTTTTGGGCCCAGGAGCAGTAAATATGGAACATTGGAGCAGATCTCACTTTCCCTCTTTACAGATGGACACCTGCTGTTTGTCCCATTTTCACTCGTGTAACCGCTTTGTGCTTCATATCGACACAGAGGTTGTGTAATTGTATTTCACCTCACAATCCAACAGTCCGACACTGATTCTTTTTTTTTCATTGCCTTAAAAACTAAATATTTTTCAAGTACACAGCCCTGCAGTTAATTTAACGTTGCAGCGTGGGCTTGTAAATTCAGCTGAATCCAGCTGGCGTCCACTTTTACAGCAGAGTCTCACTTTAAAAGCTCCTCGGACCTGAGAGGACGTGAAGCTGCAGCTCCGATGAAAACAGTTAACACTCGAGATGCAGTGTGGGAGGTCACGATAAAACTGGATCCGTTGACCTTTGACCTTCTGGTGGTTTAGAAGTTACTGTCCCATCGAGCACGAGGAAAAACGTTTGCATTTGCTTTAAGGTGAAACTGTTGTTGTCTTTGGTCACATAGACAAATTAAAGGAAGTTTCTTTCTCCAGCTAAATCTATTTAGAGCCAGTCTCCTTAAATTCAATCAATCTGCACCAGAGTCCATCCACTCATTATGATCTGTCCACTAAATATGCCTGTTTTATTGTTTTAAATCAAGATCTCTGAGATATTCTCTGGAATATCTCACAATTTGTTCTTATTTATTGTTTTGTGATCTGTTGTTGACTTTTCTTATTTGCTGTTGTGTGTTTTTCCCAATATCTTGATGTGATTTGCTCATCGTGGTTATATTTCATATATGTATATTTCTCTTTTAAAGAGTCATGGGCATCCTCACGTCTGAGATGTTTATTGCACATCATCCTTCATTTCCCCGGCTCTCATTTCCTCTCTCCTTTATCATATAAAAGCAACAATTACACAAAAAATAAACTGCAGCGAGTTCACAGTTTTAAAAAGTCATATTTATCATCCCCTTCCTAATAAACTGTGTGAGTCTGCAGTGACACAGCACGACTCGGAGGTTGACTCAGCAGTTTTCAAAGTGACTCATCAGCTCCCACTGGTTTGAGTCGTTTGTAAATTCATGCGTCACAAACTTTTGGGGGACATTAAAAAGCTATTTTCATAAAAGTTATGAAAAACCCGAATATCATTCAATAACAAGCTGTCGTCTAGAAATTACATCCACATACATTATTACTGAGAGTTTTTCCAATTACGCTGCGGTGGCAGCGGCTGGATCCTGATCACAGGCAACTTCTATTTCAGACTGAATACTGCATCACATTTATTAACTGCAGCAGAGTCACTGGGAGGTGGGCGGGGGGGGTGGTGGGAGTGGTGGTCGTATCCAAGGTCTCGTCTGTGGTCAGATTCAGGGAATAACCACAATGTGTCACTGCGAACTTATGATATATATATAATATCTAAAGATGGCAGAAATGAAATGATGGAATCACGTCAGAGTTGTTCACTGACGTGGGTGAGTTGCAGAGTTTTTCTCATGTGAACTGAAAACATGATCTGATCAGAAATCAGCTGCATATCGAACTATGAGTGGATTCATTTCTGTCTCTATGTATTTATAGAATTTGCACATCCCAAAAACTGCTCATCCAGGGTATTTGAAACTTGGCGGGTGAGTTGTAAGAACCCAAAGAAGTGCAGTGGTGAATTTGGTTCAACCAGTCGTATGTTCAGATCCACATCAATCAATTATAACGACAAGAGCCAATTAAAGATGGCTGCTCCTGGTCCAAGCTCAATTCCTTTGGTGTTGATTATCTAAATTGTCTTTATTGGATGAAGTTCAAGAAGATATCAAGAGGTAAGTCAGAATGTCAGATATCCTTTATATTGGGTTTGTCTGAACACGTCAATTAGACTAAAGAGTATTTAGAGCTGATTCAGAGGAAATGAGGCTTATGGACGTTTCCTGTATCTTCTCACTGTGTTGATGATAAACAGAAATATATTTCAGTAGAAAACAAACAGGGAGGTCATCTTGTTGTTCAAACTAATGATCTCAGCTCTTTATTACTTTCTTATATAAAACTTTACAGCTCTGAAACGCTCGACCCTGGAAAATCAAAGCTACATTCAGATGTTTCACGGCCTGAGAACTGGGTGGAGGTCTTCACCTCTTTCATCGAGAGCAGTGAACTTAGAACCTCCCGGTTATAGCAATAAAAATCCACTCGCCTATTTTTCTGGATACACTGCAGAGTTTAGGGGTTTTTCCACAGGGAAGGTCTGTGGGAGCTTCATCTAAACAAGGGTTTATTACAGAAGTTTAGAGCAGAGTCCACGTGATGAACTGCTTCACACTCAGACATCGAGTTTACACACCGAGCTTCAGGGCAGAAATAAAACTGTCATGGCACCGGGAGAAGAAACCTAATTACATCCATGTTCCTCTTGGCTTTGCTGCCAAATGCATGTGTGTTACTGTACATTAGTGTGAGTGATGTCATGATGTTATAATGATTTTTTATTTTTACTTTTGATTTCATTTTACAGCATGAAATAAAAAGACACATAAATCTGTAGATCTTCCTCCTGCAGGCAGATCTGCAGGATGCTGTTGTTTACTTGATCCTGATTAAATCTAAAACTATAAAAAGTAGAACGTTCAGTCTTTTTGTGCAGGAACACTGAAGTCTCTTTCTTTGACCTCGTCACATTGTGTACTTGTGATGACATCATTACGTTATATTACCAGTGGTGCAAACTGTGGTAACAACCCGTGGTGACACCCGGGGATTTCCCTCTTCTGCCCACAAGTGATTGTGTTTGCATGATTCAAGTTGGTCTCAAACAAAAACCATAATAGTTTGAACATTTATTCTTTTTGCAGCAGAAAGCCAAGACCTCAGTTTTCTACATCACAATGTTGTGTGTTCGTTATGATGTCATTAAGTTAAATTATATGCGGTGGAAAACGTGTTCATAATCGCACAGAGGTGCCAGAGAATGGAAGGAGAGAAGTGGGCATATCTCAAAAACTAAAAGATTTACATTCTTCCAATAATGTTTGGAGGGTTAAGAAATATTTGAATGTGTCTATGTTTACTAATCTTTCCCATCAATGTCTGTTATCTTTAGTTTTTGAATTTTAGACACAAAATTCTGTACTTTTATAATTTATTATGATTTTAGTGCCTTACGTTTCCTGTTATCTTAAGTTGTACAAATTTTATAGATATGAAGCATTTTTATAGTCTCAGAGAAATTACATCACATTATGAAAAACAAAGCAAACTGAGGAAAATACAGTAAAGTACAGTTTTTCCATTTAATTAAGGCAACTTACAATAAATCTTGATCAGCACTCGTTCATCTGAAAAGCAAGGAGTGGAAGAATGTGGAGAAAATGGACGGTAACAAAACCACAGTGATTAAAACCAACTGTTGCCCTGTGCATTGTTCTTTAAACTACCTGCCGGCTGCCAAGACGCTAACGTCTGTGTAATGTTTTAATCACCTGCACTTATTCCATAGACACTGTTAAAAGGCTCCACGTCGGTGGGCCCTGTAACTTTCCTCTACCTCCATCCATCCACTGATTATGAGCTCTGCTGCCCTCGTGGAAATCAGCAGCGTTTGTTCGTCAGTGTAATGTAATAATTCATGATCCAGATCCTACAGTAAATAAAACAGGTTTAAAAACACGTTCAGGAAACGACAGGACTTTGTGTTTCAGATGATTTCAAGATGTTTGTGAGAAGCAAACACAACAGTCGGCTTCTCGTGTCGCTCACTGCGACCTGACGTCTTGTTATGATCTCGCCCTCCACAACCTGCTGTGCAAACAATCTTTACCGTTATTATTTTTCTTACAAGTCACCGGTGGAGTAATTAGCGTTAAGCGATGTTTGCGTACCCTTGTGTGTTTCTCCAGGCCGTGCAACCCACACACACACACAGACACACACTCATTAGCCTCCTGCTGTATTTATGCACATTTTGTCATCGCACCCTTTGTCCACGAGGGACGTTTCACCGCGGAGCTCGAGTGCGTCCGGAGTTTGAACCCGGAGTCGCCGGCGTCGTTCCCCCCCCCCGGTCCACGTGCGTCCGTGTGTGGTTGAGTTTGTCTAAGCTCCCTGAAGCTGAACAGGTGAACCTGCGACAGAGACAGACGTTGTTGTATCTGGATGCGAGTGTGGTGTTCTGGTCTCGTTTAAGATGGAGCCGCTCCAAGCCGTTAACGCAGTTTGACCCTGAATCTGAAATCCAGAACACATTTCAATCTGCTGGTTTCACTGCTGCTCGGGGACTTGGCTGCAGGTTGTGTAGCGCAGACGTCCAACCGTGCAAACAGCAGTCAACTGAATGTTCACCTGTTACCTGGGCTCCCAAAATAGACTTGTGTGCGTTACATGTGGAGGACACACACACACACACACACACGGCCAGGGCTGCAGATCCAAGCAGCAGAAATGAGATTCACACACAGAGTCCAGACTGTTTCATAAGGAGTTCACATATTTGCGAATAAGAAGATGCAGAGAAACAGTTTGTCTTTGTTTCATCTCAAACATCAACCATCTAAAAACTTTGTTCTTTAAAAACTGTTCTTTAAACTGTCGTCCTTTTGGAAAATGTGTTTATCTGATGATCAAACTCGTAGCTCTCACGATTCTGACAGTGAAAATCTTCCAGAGTTGTTTTACCGAGTCTCTGTGTTGAGCTGAAGATGGAAGGAAAAGTTGTGTGTTTGACCAACAGTTGGAACAATCAAGTTTTCTTTTCTCTAGATTGACTCTTGATTGATTAATTGATGTTGCTGTTAATTAACCCGGTACGAAGACGTGTTCAGACACAAGGGAAACTTTAAAGATGAGAGCTGAACATGAGTGAAACATGGCGTCTTCATAAATGTGATGAGATGAAGAAAAGCAAAGCATATAGAACAAATGATAGAATTTTAATGTCCATATCTCCAACAATCAAAACTAAATCTATATCCAATTCAAAAACTGTTTCACGTGTCAGGTTACACAGACACAAAGAAACACTGGAACAGATGATGGTTTGATATTATTACCTCCAGTCATCATCCAGTCATATTGCTGCTTGGCTCATTGGTTTCTTTATGTTCAAATCATGCAGCATTTAACAATCCAGTTATGAACTTAACCGCTGAGCTCCAACATAACAAGGATATTGTGTCTGTTCTGAATATAGAAACTTCAGCGATCACCTGCAGGTCAGAAGTCGCACAGCTGCTCCTTCAGTTCAGCCCCTGAGCAGCTGTAATGGAGCTGCCCTGTGAGTGCCTTGCTCGAGAGCACTTGAGGTGTAAACGAGCGGCGGGTCTCACGTCGGAGCTCCAGCTGCTTCGTGTCTGATCCTCGGGCCCGGAGGTCACAAGCTGCGAGACGGGGGAGTGCTCCACCAGAGCCGGGGACGTAAATACCTCTCCTGTCGGGTCTGAACAGGAAGTCCAGCAGTGCATCGCTCGCCATTAGCTCCCGGCCAATGAGAAGACATAATTCAGATGATTGAAGCAGTCAGGAGGCGGGGATTGTCAGAAACACTGTGAATATCCCTGGACTCTGCCGAAGCCTCCTAATTGAATCTGTCAGCGTGCCCTCATCTCACTATTACACACATTTAACTCTTTGTCCCGGGTGAAGCTCAGACGCCCAGACTTTACTTCAGCCGCCGACTGGGTCAAGTAAACGTTTGCTTTCTCACACGGTGACACAAAGCTCCTCTGTTACACTGTGCAGCGCCGAGACACAAGGCTTTTCAAACAAGACTTTATTAAACTGTTTCTCTGGGTGTGAAACATCGGCAGAGCGCTGAGTGCTGCTGAGCTGTTCGAGCAGGTGTGGTCAGTGTCTGTCAGGAGTCGGCGCTCGCCACTGGCACTTGGAGATTTACCAAGCGCGTTAAACTGTAGCCAAGTTTACAGCCCTGAAATTATGAGGCCGTCGTGGAAAAACAAGGAAGAGTCAAGGGGTAAAGGGGGGGAGGGAGGGGGGGAGCCAGTCGAATCCCATTCGCTGGAGTGGAGTGCCGACCGTCACCGAGAGGCTGAGGCCACGAGAGGCTGAGGCACCGAGAGGCTGAGGCCACGAGAGGCTGAGGCACCGAGAGGCTGAGGCCAGGAGAGGCTGAGGCACCGAGAGGCTGAGGCCACGAGAGGCTGAGGCCACGAGAGGCTGAGGCACCGAGAGGCTGAGGCACCGAGAGGCTGAGGCACCGAGAGGCTGAGGCCACGAGAGGCTGAGGCCACGAGAGGCTGAGGCCACGAGAGGCTGAGGCCACGGAGAGGCTGAGGCACACGAGAGGCTGAGGCCACGAGAGGCTGAGGCCAGGAGAGGCTGAGGCACCGAGAGGCTGAGGCCACGAGAGGCTGAGGAACCGAGAGGCTGAGGCCACGAGAAGCTGAGGCCAGGAGACGCTGAGGCCAGGAGAGGCTCAGGCCACGAGAGGCTGAGGCACCGAGAGGCTGAGGCACCGAGAGGCTGAGGCACCGAGAGGCTGAGGCACCGAGAGGCTCAGGCCACGAGAGGCTGAGGCCACGAGAGGCTGAGGCACCGAGAGGCTGAGGCACCGAGAGGCTGAGGCCACGAGAGGCTGAGGCACCAAGAGGCTGAGGCACCGAGAGGCCAGCTATTTACCAAATTCAGATTCACCAGTGAAATGATACAAACTGGTATTTGTGTGAATCAGCAGAGAAATGTCTGTGCTGCTCCACTCGGAGTTATTCAGAGGTCAGACTTTTGAAGAACTGGACTGAAACTGAACTTCAAGTGAGAACATCTATCTTAATAATCTCGTATGGTTCACTCAACATGTCAAGATAAGGAAAGTACTTTAAAAATAAACAATATTGTTTGTCCAATTTTTCTGTTTTTATCTGCTTAGACCAAGACAACGTTGAGTTACAAGAGGGACAGAGAAAACAATTACAATAGCTGAAGAATATATGTTTAACACAATTATAATATTTAAATTTTAAGATTCCATATAAACTCCGTCACATTATATAACCTGATCCAAAATAACAACGACAACAACGTACTGCTCTTCTTATTAAACATGAATTGGTCTTTAATTCTGTTTATGATCAGTTTATCATTGTCGAGGCTGTTGCTAGCATTTGGCTAAGGCTAACGTTTTGGGAACAAACATAAAGACCACCAGGGGGCTTGCTCTCTCCCTTATCCAGCCAATCAGAATGCTGGGTTCATGGTGTCCACGGCGTTGAAAGCACTGAAACAAATCGCCCGTCGTCCTGATGAAAACAATAATGGAGAACAAGCACATGTTGAGGGTCCCTGTCGGGGGGGGGGAAATATGGCGACCTTATGTTTATGCTGATGCTTTATTCATGAATGTATCTCCACGTTTTAAATATGTATTTCAGAGTTTTCATGCATTTTAGAATGAGCCAACTTAAACAAAACACAGCTTCTATGTTTATATCGTGAATCTAAAAGCAGGCTAATGTTTTCTCAGGTCAGTTAGGCTCCTCCCACAGTCCAGAGACACGTAGAGTGGAGTTAGGTTCATTGTTGTTATGAATGTTGACTGAATGGTTCTTTATCTAAACATCTGTGATTGGCTCCAGCCTCCTGCTGACCCGTTAACAGCCGAACAGATAATGGATGGGATGAACATCTGGATGAGGGATCGCTCAGCCGCTGCAGGTTCACCTGGTCGTCAGATGCCCCCAAATATTTAGTAAAGACTAATCCCGACATGAGCCTTGTTCTGTGTGACGGAATCCACTGTAATGAAGCAGCATGTAAATCTGCACTCGGCCCCGTTTGAACTCGAATGAAGTCGGTGCAGGCGGCTCCAGATGTGAGTTCTGGCATCATCAGCACCGAGAGAACAGGATCGCTGCCACTCACTGACAACGCTGTCTTGTAACCTTTTGTGTTCGTTCCCCCGACGCGCTCTCGACACCGTTTACTTTGAAGTGCGCAGACGAGCGGCCCGTTGGAGCGCCTGGACGCCGCGATCAAGGGCCACTTCGGCCAATATTATCTTTCCCTGCAAATTAGGTTTGATTTACAGTCGAGCAGAACAGATGTGACTCTGCGCTCTATCTGCTCGGGCCAGATTTATGGAGCAGAACCTACAACCCGGAGGACGTGAACTTTGAGCGCAATCTGTTTTTTCTAAATCCAGCGTGACATCAAACAGCTCGGATTCAAACAATCGAGACTTTGGGGAATTCGATAGCTGCAGATGTGAGACGTCAACAGGATATGGTCACAACAGAGGACACTGGCTGAAAGGACGTCTTTATCCTCGTCCTCCCTCCGCTCTGGATTTCTAGACCTTCCCATCGGAAGTTGAAGGTGGGCTCTTCACCTTCAACCCCAATTCCAGCTTGTTAAGTCTGATTGAGCAGCGAGGAAACAACCGTGCACGGGAATCCAGAGGTGGAGTAAGAAATTAAGATTAAGCATCGGCGCGGAGGAGCAAGAGCATATGATGGCAAATTGAAAACAGGGTCTCCTGGGATTGTAGAACATCTGTCCGGGTGTCGGGTTGCTTCAGGACTCGTTAGGCCTGCAGCTCCCCTCATGAGACTGGCTCCGATTGGCCCCCTCCAGGCGTTGTCCACTGTTTTCCAAACAACCTCAGAGCCGAGGCCAGGACTTAATGCGTCCTCACTTACCTTAGACACAACCTCCACTGTCCCTGAATGCTCTTTTCTTCCCACAGCGGTAAAGGGACTTGTGCATCGCTGCAATTTGTCCATTCAATCCTGTTGGATTAGGCACTTATATAATCTGGGCTCCTCTCCCACAGAAAGCTTCCTGGTGCTTCTACAAGCAGACGTCACAGGAGATGGATCATGTCTGTTTGCAGAGAAGATCTCATTGAAAGAACACATGTCCGAACACATCGTTTTTTTCTCCTCACACCGGAGGAAGAGAAGGTGAAAAGCATCCAACTCTGAGTTGTCACATTAATGACACGATCGTCTGAGACGTTCAAATTACATTTGACAGTGAACTTCCGAGGCCCAGATGTATCGGCTCGGCGCCCGAGTCCACGCCGGCCTCAGCGCCAGACGACTGAGCAATCATCTTGGAAAAAAAGCGAATGCAACACCCGGTGTTTTCATTTGCTGCTTGTTTTTTAACCTCTTTGTAAACTTTTCGGAGAATCTCTCAGGTTTCTCTGCCGAGGATCCCAGATGACGGTTAGCATATTTGGAATATACAAAATAAAAACCTTCCAGGTTGAGTGCTTTGTTTTGATTCCATCAAAATGCTACTGTCCGTGAGGTTTGTGAATTACAACCCAGAGCAGCCAGAGTGAGGGTCAAGGCGAGGTGATCCCTCCCTGCCGTCCCTGATGGCTCCCCTGAGAGCTGACCTCAGAGTGTCCTGACCTTACGGTGCTAAAGCCATAATCTACGTGTGCTCGTCAACTGGTCTGTCTGTGCACTTCCTCTCTGCCCGTCCCCTCGGCTATTCACTCTTTACATCACTTTTATTTTCTCTCCCTCTTTCCCTCGGTCCTCCTCCTCCTCCTCCTCCTCCTCCTCCTCCACGTCTCCTCCCCTCCTCTGCTCTCAGTTTTTCTTCGTGTCTCCCTCAGCTATGTGGCCGCGCTGCCAGGCCTGACTCTTTCGATTTGAGCGCAGTACATGTGGTTGAAATCTGAGGCCCGCTGCACTGCCAAGCCACAGGCCCCGTAATGGAGCACTGGCGCAGGAGAATAAGCCATTGTTCTGGGTGCAGTTGGTGGATGGAGGGAGGGAAAGCGGGAGAGAGGGAGGGAGGGAGGGAGGGAGGGAAAGAGGGAGCTGGAGTTTGAGTCTAAAAAAAATAAGAAGTTGACTCTTGGTGAACACAGCTCCTGGGGTCAAAGTGTAAATCCCTCTTGGGGTAGCGGGGGGAGACGTTTACTGTGTCGGGATGCAGGGATGAGAGTGAGGCTCTTTCTTGGTTTCCTGACTGCCCACGTTAAAAATACTATTTAAACCTACGTTCATATTTCAAGCCTTCACAGTTTGGTCCTGCTCAATTTGAACCCGGGCAAAGAATTCCCTCATAACACGTCCCTACACTGAACTCCAGATCTATTTAGCCTGTTTAAGCAGCCTCTCTAATATCTCACATTAATACACTAATGATTCATCCTAAATTAATGTTTCAGAGAGTGTATTTTTAGAAAATCACACAACAACAATCACACAATAGCATGTTCTGTTTAACCTAAGACATGAAAACACAACGGCTGTTATGATTTGAATATATTATATCGAAAGTGAGAATGGCAAGAACATTCTGGAACTGTTTTCATTTTAAAAACACGTATAACTGTGATAACCTTTAAAACCGAGTCACTCTGATCACTTTCTGTGACTTGATGTGGACCAAACAGATAGAATAGTTTTTTGATATAACAGTCTCCCGTGCTGCCTGCTCCTCTCCCTCAGAGACATCTTCATCAGAGTCTTCCTCCTCCTCCTCCAAACTCACTATCTGCTTCCTCATCTTGGAGATCAGATCAAGGACCTCTTGCAGTTCGTCGTGCTGCCATAACCTCAAATAACTGAAATGCAGCTCAATCACCTTTATATCTTATGACCCTGGTAACATTTCAACTGTTGCTATTATGAGTCGTCATTTTGGAGTTAATTTTGTGCAAAGATATTTAATTTGAGCTATAGTGGAAAGGAGCAGGGAAACTTTATGATTAATGACCAACAAGGTTCCTTTTTTATTATTTTACTATTATTAGTGCTTATGCATAAACTTGTGAAGAGTATTATATTGGAAAAGTAGAATATCGTATTCTACATTAGACATTGTCGAGTTATTGTATAATTTCCAGACACTAACTTTTTAAATGTGGTAAATAAAGTGAGTTTCCTTTCAAAATGTGGTGAAGTGGAAGTCGCCCGAAATATGCTTTTGCTACGACGTTTTGAATAGTTTAATTAGAATAATTATTGCTTGTATAGGAAATTAAATAAAATGAAATTAATATGAAACAGGAGTACAGTCCTGATGATGGGCCTCCACGAAACGGTCATTTGAAACACATCTGGACTCGTTTTATCCTGGTTCACGGTACAAACCAGAATCAGTACCTCGGGCTCCACAGCGTGACAATTTTAGACTTAATTAAAAAGTGTTTATGACCGAGGGGAATAGTGAGTGTACTCACACCAGCTGCCGTCCACAAAACCCCCCTCGCTAATAACGCCTACCTCCCCGATAGATTTTACAACCTGTAAAGGATTAAATACGTCTGGCAAAATCTTTTGTTTACCTCACTGGATGCAGCCAAATCATTAGAATAACTATAAATGGTAAATGGTTTTGTATTTATATAGAGCTTTTCTAGTCTTGATGACCACTCAAAGCGCTTTACAGTACAGTTTTACAATCACCCATTCACACACACATCCATACAGTGCATCTAATCGCAGCACTGAGATGGGAGCGCTGGGGAGTTGAGGCCGTGTCATCATGAATCATGAGATCTGCCAGCCTACCGGTGGCTTAGTGCCACAGCGTCCGGAGGTTTGCACTCTCATCAAATCTTTTCCTTTCACAGCCGCGCCTGTACAACAAATCAGTCGCTGCTGAAAACAATGATGTGAAACAATGATAAACAATATTTTTGGCTTATTTGTCATTGGCCTTGACAACAGCAACTTATTAGAAAATTGGTAAATGTTCTTCTTCTTTGCTCGGTTTATTAGTGGGTGGCAACCAACGGCAAGGTGCATTACCGCCACCTACAGTTTACGAATATGAATCAGAGTTATCTAGGACATATTCAATTAAAATTACATGACTGTCTCTTTCAGTAACAGAGAGAATACTCCCTATTCCAATAAATAAATGCTAAATCCAAGGAGAAGTACAGCAGTAGATGGCGTTAATGCACCTTGATGTTCTTCTTCAGTTTATAGGCAGATACCACACTGCATGTCGACGCCATGACTCTACATTAAAGTATTACCAACCCTTTGATGTTGGTTACCATCAACAGGACAAGGACAACGATAAAAGACATCATTGACCTCCAAGTAGCTGGTCACCGACTTTGAAGGCAATTGTTGAAAATAATCCTCAGATTATTATGGACAAACTCCAGGCTAACAGTGAAATCAAAAAAGAGAACCAGACTCTGTCAGACCAGGATGGGAGTCTTGCAGACGAGCTGCAGAAGGACCAGACCTGGAGTCAAGAGCAGGGAGATCCAGTCATTTACCAGGTGATTGAATCAGAAAGGGCTCGTGTACTGAAGGAAGACGCCTCACTGCAGGAACTGCAAGATCTTCCTTCTACGGTTGAGAGTGTCGGTGAGATCATCACCGAGCAGAGTCATCAGCTGGTAGATGAATTCATGGACGAGCTGATGGACGAGTATCAGGCAGGGGGGATGAAGGCTGACATCTTACTACAGCAATTACAAGATCCTCTCTGTCAGGCTGACAGACTCAGTGACCACACTACCGAGGTGGAGCCTAAAGAGAACCAGTGTCTTTTAGACCAGGTCGCATCTCTTGAGGAGATAATCGAGGCAGGGGCATTGAAGAGTGACATCTTACTGCAGCATGTACTAGATCTTCCCCATGAAGCTGAGAGTCTCAGTGAGATCAATACCGAGCTGGAGATGGAGACTGACGGATATCAGTTTCCTTCAGACCAGGTTGCGTCTCTTATGGAGGAATCTGAGGCAGTAGCTTTGAAGACTGACATGTTACTGCAGGAAATGCAAGAACTTCCATCCAAGGCTGAGAGTCTCAGTGAGATCAATACCGAGCTGGAGCTGGAGTCTGAAGAGAACCGGACACCTTTAGATCAGGTTGGGACTCTTGCAGACGAGCTGCAGAATGAGCAGACGTTGAGTCATGAGCAGGAAGATCAGTTAATTGATCAGGTGATTGAAGACAACAGAGGTGATGTACTGAAGGATGACGCCTCACTGCAGAAACTGCAAGATCTTCCTTCTCAGGTTGGGAGTCTCAGTGAAATCATCACAGAGACAGAGTCTGAAGAAAACAATATTCAGTCAGGACTGATACAGGGTTTTAATAAGGACCTGCAGAGAGAAAAGGAATTCCACTTTGCAGTCAAACGATCCGACAATGACAGACAGGCTCTCCAATTGGAAACTCCAAAGCTCCCTCTCAGCCTTGAGGATATAACTGAAAGGAACAGGTTTCTGATTACACAGGGACAGTCTCTAACCATTGCGATGCAGAGGGTGAAGACCTTGAGGTATGAGCTGAAAGACTGTTGGGAGACAGAAGGTGACACCTATCATCATCACCTCGTGGCTCTCCGTCAGGAGCTGGAGGAACAGAAAGCAACCAAAGATGAGACCCTCGTCAAGATCAGCGTACAGGCCGAGGCTGTGGAGGTTCTCCAGAGACAAACTGCAGAGCTCAGGGCAAAGCTGGAGCAGCATAGGAAGTCCAGAAGAAACATCCAAAGCAGTTAATGTCTGAGCGACATCTCTTTCTAGTAGACGAGTCAGAATTAAACCTGGAGAAGCAGCGTTCACTTTCTATTTTATACTCTGTGTTGAAGTCCTCTTTTAACTTTTAATTTAAATGCCTGTTTTTTTCGTATTGTCTTATGTTTCATTTACAATTAGTCATGATGCCTTTCATCACTTTGAATTATCTTGTTGTTGAAACGTGCTTTATAAATGAACTTGCCTTGCCTCGGTGGCATTACAAGATTATTCATACATGTGGTCAGGAATGTGACATGATATAAACAAGAATACAAATAAAAAGCCAAAGTAGAAGATTACTAAATATGAGGAATTTAATTTGTACAGCCCATATTCACTTGTCTAAAGACTGACAGAGATAAGCTGCATTGACCATCATACTGATAGCAGTACAGGTAATAATGGTATCATATATGTGAGCAGGCGCATTGTGTATCTCGTTGTAATCACAATCCACAAACAGCTTCCGATGTGGCCGGTCCTGGATCTGGGGGAAGAAGTCAAGTCAGTAACATGTATTGATGAGACGTGGAGCTTTCACCAGCTCATATTTAACTGGTTTCACCATCGGATGATAAAGCAGCCTGTCTCGGAGGGCAGCTGCTGGAGGTGATGTATGAGGCGGGCGGGAGAAGAACTTCAGAGGTCAACAACAGTTGCTCCTGACACCGGTGCTCCTGGCCCCGGTGCTCCCTGTTATCCAGGTTCCACTGTACGACAAGCCCAACATGTGCGAAGGATTAGAGCGTCAGCGGACGATCAATAAAGCTCCGGACACACTCGATGTGATGGATGCCTCCTCGCTGCCCTCTGCGCTCACGTCATCATTAGTAGTGGGCGCTCGGCGTCGTGGTGATCCATCCTGATCGGCCCTGAAAGTGTCAGACGCGCCCGTAAAAAAAAGTCGTCATAGCCCCGAGTGCCACATCGGACTTTACAACTTCACACCATCTCCCCTTCTCAATGAACCTTAGTTTATCTCCCGCCGTAAAAGTGTTGGATGTCCAAGTCACCACAGGACTCCTGATAGATGAGGGCAAGAGGAATGGTTTCGGTTTACCAGTATCCAGAGGGAATCCCAGTTGATCTGAAAAACACCACATGGGCACAGTAGGATGTTAAGTGTCTGTCTGTAGGCAACAGCCCGAGTCGGGATTCCTGAGTGCTGGAAGATGAGTGCGTCCGAAGCCTTGAAGGGAAGTGGCTGGACAGTTTGAACAAGTTGTGTGTTCTTCTCTGTTTGTTGTGGTTTTGTTGAGGGTTAAGGACAGAGGTTGTATCACCATGTTAAAGCCCTATGAGATAAATTGTGATTTGTGAGTATCGGCTATACAAATACAATTTGATTGATTGATTGATTAAATAAGCCGTCTACACAACAACTGTTCGTATCTGTAAAGACGACAATGGTCTGGTTACAGATGGAATTATATCACAGTTAAGTTACAAGATGTACAATTAATATATATATGTCAAAATCCCACTTTACTTAAGTTGTCAATCAGCACAAAGGTAATTAACTTGTAATTGTTCTCATTGATTGTATTTTTATTTTATTTTCAGCTCATTCGTCTTTAACAGTTGGACAAAATAATCTAAAGAAAGTTAAAACATCAGCTTGGACACAACATAACATTATTATCTGAAGATCTACTTATCAGTTATTAAACAGAGAAACTGGATCTGGATCAAGTCTCCAGTTTGATCCATGAGCCCCTGAATTATCCAGTTATCAGCGTTTATGATCTATTTCATAATCAGGGCGCAAACATACAAAAAACAACCTCATCTTGAATAATCCCCTCACCATGCGACTCGTGTGATTTCAGCGTCTCTGCTACTGTGAAGTTATTATGGTCTGTCCTCAGGTTAATGGGAACCAGTTATCTGCCATAACACTTCACAGGCATCAGCTCTGTGGACACGACGGGACACCCCATTGGCCTGATTTACGAGGACGCTAATAAGGGGAGGAAACCACTTTGCCTCGCATATTTCCGTGGATTGCGTTTCACGGTGAATGGGATCATTCAGTTGTTGCAAGTTGACACTGATGAGGAGGCTCCTGAGGGACTGACACCCCCCACCCCGCAGCCATGGATCATTACGTGTCAACTACTGGGAAAACAACGATTTTCTGCAGATTGGACTCCAGCCAATCAGGCTCGGTGTTTTTAAGTTATTGGAAATTGAAAGTTCCTGGAAATTTCTGAAGAGTAATTTGAGTTTAACTTGCTCAGCGCAGTGATTTTCATTCTGAGCCAGTTTGTGCGTTCACGACTTTGGTCAATGTTCAATGTATTAATCTATGGAGCTGATTCACATTTTATAAATCAACTAACTATTTAATATCTTTAGTGAAGAAAAAACATTTCCTAGATATAGTAGAGCCATGAAAGGTGCCACCTTCTGGTGAGGCAGAAATAATGAGGGGTTTATAAGATGTATTACTGGTAAATAAATGATTTACTAGTATTTTATAGATCTATTGTCAGTTTGTGGGAAAAATCCTCTCAAAGAGTTAATTTGTTTGTTTGTTTGTCAGCAGGGTAACACAAAAACCTGATGGATTTCCATTTATACTGGGAATAAATGGAAATAAGAAGGTTTTTTATAACTTGTCAACGTCAGAATCATAATAGAGAAATGAGGAAATCACCCACGTGGATAAAATTGTTTTTACCCTCGTGTTCTTCATTGTTTAATCCTGACCCACAGCCCCCGCCCCTCCCTGTCGGAGTCGGAGCTGTGTAATGTTTGGGTTCCAGTTTTCACGACGGCATTTCCTGCTGACGCGTCCAAATAAATGAGGTGCTGAGTTGTGGTGCCCCTCTGTTTTCACAGCGGCTTCTTCCACCAACACTTTCACCCCACACGCTTCCATCCCTCCATGATTCATCCAGTCTGCTGGCGTCTCGCCTCTTCTGCAGAGATTGAAAACCGGATTAACTGAAGATGAATGAGGTGACAGAGCGATGGTTTTCAGGGAGGAGAGGACGTCGTCATTTTCACATGAGAGTTGTTGAGATGGAGTTCTGTGTTTGTTTTCACGGTCACAGTTATTGTCTAGGTTTTATAAAAAACATAAAACAGCCCAAGAAACTATGAAGAAGTTCATAAACTCATTGGTTACTCATTTAGTTGTTTTGTCCATGAAAGCGCTCAAAAAATTTAAAATGCTCATAATAATTTCCTAGAGCATAAGTTTTTACTGCTGACTTGCTTTTGTCTGAGCAGATTAAACCCTGATCAGGTTCAAAATGATATGAATCAATAACGAGCTAGTTTTCTTACATTGACAAGCTTTGGATTTCACATTTTAAAAGTGGCTAAAACGTTTAAAGAATGATATATTGCAGTTGCTGATTAATCTTCTGTTGATTAATAAATTGATGAATCGAGTAACACAATCGTTGCAGCTCTACACTGAATATTTTTCTTAAGATAAGGCTCCAGCTAAAAGTGTCTGTTGAATGAGTGATGCCGTTTTAACAGGGAACCTTAGTTAAAGCGATTAAATGTTTTATCACACTTGATAAAATTTAAACTCAATAAAGATTTGATTTCTCAGAAAGTCAATTTGCATAATCTTATTCAACGCAGCCTCTGAAGGAGACACAGCTCGAGTCACTTAACGAAACAAAACAGATTCAGAGTCAGTTATTAAGTTCAAAATGACTCAGTTGGTTTTAAACCCAGATGTTTCGGACAGTTTCACTCAGAGTTCTTTTTATACGCAGAGATTATTTTCTGGACTGCAGTATAGTTGCCACGGTTACCTGTAGTTTACCTCATTTGCACATCTGCCTGTGACGGCTAATAAATAAAGCAGATGTTTGTTTGAGGTGAAACCTGCGAACCATTTGGAAACAAGTCTTTCCTCCGGCTGTGGTGGAAACATCTCCGACTCCCGGGGTCCGGCTGTTTTTAAAACATCTGCAGAAAGACAGTCAGCTGCTGAAAAACCAAATCTGTCAGAACAAAACATACAAGAACATTTCTGGAATTATTAGATGGATTATTAAATGAAAGTTCAGTCCAACCTGTTCTCTCACACGAGCCAGTGGCGAGACCTCGGAGTGACAGGAGGTCAATTCAAGTGCACGGGAAATATATGTCACCCCCGTCGCCAGTAGGAATTAATGGGGAGTGAAATCTGGCCCGATCGCACCTGAACGTGCACAAACCAGATCGTGCACCTGCTTGAAACTATGACTGTGTCAACACAGAGGAGCACGTGGGAGGTTCACGATCCAGCAGGTGACGTCTGAGGAGGTTCGATCTGAAATCTGGATGTTATTTTAAATCCCAAATGAAAACTCACTTTATTCATTGGAATGTTTGGACCCTTTCAAAGTCTGTGGTTGTCTCAGGTTTCACGTGAAATGGACCTAAAACCTAAAGTATAGATTTGTCCCTTTTACCAAAACCGCTTATCTCCCCAGACATAACTCCTGGTGTTGTTGTGTTTCTCATCTGCCTCTTGTCATGACATGTGGTGCACGACAACCTCCAGCTATGCAACGTGGTAAGAAAAAGTCCGACTCTCTGCAGAGCCTCGGTTCAGCCGGTTCAGCCGAGTCAGGGCGAGGGCACGAGACTGTTATTGTTTTCACTTTCACGCGATCGAGAGCATCATCTGTCATTTAAGGGTTATTGCAGTCGATCACGCACGTTGCTCAAGCACATTATTGACATTTGCATATAATTCAAACAAGAAGCGTCTTCCTCTCACCCGTGGCTCTCGCTGGCAGCCGGTTCCTTTCCCTCATTTGACTTTCACTCAGAGCGTCAGGGTGAGATAATCTGCTAAAAGAGGCTTTGCAATAAATAAATACATGTGTTTGTCTTTGGTGGTTTTGACAGATTTCTGGGCCTCGTGACTGACTGTCGATTATAAAAGCAGCTGTCGCAGTGGGGAAGGTTTGACGAGAGGACGCGGAGTGAAATGTTCCTATGTCCCGGTGCCTCGGCTGCACGTGAGGTCCGGTTCCCTTCTGCCCCCGACCTGCAGCGCTGCGTCACTCCTGCACCGTGTCACTGCAGCTCCTCACACTCGAAGGCTGCGCTCGCCAATTACCAGCGATTCGATTTCTAATATTCTGGCCGAAGCTCCCCTTGGAAGCTGCAGCAGCAGTTTTGGAGTCGCTGTGTGAGAGAGTGAGGAATTCTCAGACGGGCCGTGGTCAGTGTCAACGCTCACGCTGTCAGCGAGCAGACGAAGGCGTCTCAGCGTTTCACTGCGAGTCAGATATTCAGGACTTAATGTTTCCCAGATTGTGCGTCTGCAAATGAGCTTCTCGTGGTTTATTGGAAATCCAGACGGTTGCGTTGAGTCCGTTCGATTCCCGCTGCAGACGGACGGGCTGTGGATTGATCAGTGCATGAAAGCCTGTTTACACACAGGTGACAAATTAAAAGGAAAATCCCGACAGAAGGTTGCTCGGCCACCGTGAGCGTCCAGAACCGAACTTTTAATGTTCTTTGGCGAGTGTGCGAGTTCTGTGCTGGAGGGATGAACAATGTTCCTCCAACACTTATTCCCCCATTCAGCGTTTTAATGCCTGTGTGGGAAACATTGTTTTAAAATCTCCCAAAGGCCGAAAAATGAGTTGAGAAGTTTGGAATCTGGAGACTGCAAAGGACATAAAATATGATTTATCGTCTCATAATGAGATCTCTAGGCGAAGCGACTAGTTCATAGGTTTCTTCACACATTTGTTTGATTTGTCATTTAATTTGGCAGGAAACTGAAAAATACAACATTTTACTGTAAGATAAATAACTTTTAAAAATGGTTACAGTTTAAAAACTTTCCCTCGACAGAAAAACCCCAATTTACATTCAGAAACCTTAATTTGCCTCAAGTTACTATTTTTGACAAATAAATACTTGCACAGATACGGTCATGGAGCAAAATTATACTGTTGGACTGTGTCATGACATGAACTACACCTGCATCCAACGTTCATTAATATTTTCATTATGTATTCATCCTAATCTGATGATTATATACTCAATAATCCAGATATTTGTGTAGAAAATAGAAAAGATATCTATTCCCAGTTTGTCTATATTCAGGCTACAACTTCAGATGTTTTCATTTGACGAATCCTCAGTCTGAAACTTAAAGATTATTATCATCTATCAATTATCAAAATAAATATGACTTAATGTTGCAGCTCTTTGATGAATGTCTGTTTCAAATATGGACCTGAAAGTCACAGCATCATCTCTGGGTCGACTGTGTCATCTCTCTCCCCCCTCGATCAACCGTCTCTCTCGTGATTAATCTCTCAATTAATACAAAAAACATTCAGATTATTATCTCAATAAAAAGAAAACACCAATCACACTTGTGTTATGTCACAAAGTTTTTCGCTGATATGTCGTCCTCTTGATTGACCCAAAGTAAACAGACCTTCTCATGACCTCTCTCTCCTACTTGGATCAAAGTTTCATCATAAAGCGCAAAAAAAATATATCATTAAAACAAATTCATCTCATTTATTTCAATCAGTGAAAATCACCACCAACGTAATGACTTGTTTTCCTTCATGAAGTCATTAGTTCGTCTTGCAGTAGTCAGTGAAAGTACTGTGTACTGTGGAGTACTCTGCCGGCCTTACTGCACTTTACAGTACTTTTAATGAGTATAATGACGGTGGTGATGATGTTTTATCTGGTGATTACAGAGTCAGAGGTACATTAACTGTTCCCTGAATACGAAAGTGGGCAGAATGGGTTTTTTATTTTGCTTGCTCAGTAGATATTGTTGCTCTCTGACGCTCTGGCTCCGCTGCTCTGGTCGCTCTGGAAGTGAGACGACAGTTTGATTAATTACAGGAGCTCTCCGGCTGGAGCACATGAAAGAGAGAGGGAGGTAACCAGCGCTTTCTGGGAGTCCTGACTGCGAGTCAGAATTCCTGCTGTAACCCCCTCACCTGAAATATCGCTGAGGAAATTGTAAAGCAGACCCTGGATCAGCGTCCAAAGGGCAATTTGACCCCATTAGTTTGAGGGAGATGCAGTGGCTTGAGAAGTGTTTTCAGAGGAACATGGAAGCGTGATGTTCGGTCCTGAAGTGAAACACATGGCTCGGTTTTCAAATTATACGACAGCTTCGTACTTTAATGTAATGAAGTCATCCTGTCTCGTAAAGTCTGTGTGGTTTCTGACTGTAAAACCATTATTTATCTCACACACTTTCATTTTTATGCTTATTGCTTATGAATTCTTTCGGCCGAGGTTCGTTCCACGCAGAGTATAAACAATACTGGTAAATATCAGGTTGCTAATGGGAAATGAAGGATTTCAGATGTGCCTGGAGGGCACTCGCACTGTGAGCTAAACACACGCAGCGCCAAGAACGCTCACATTAAAACTGTTTCATTTTCCCATGAAGGCTTCGTGCAGCCACCTGAAACAGACCTGGGGACGGCCCCTCGCCATGTTGTGTCTCTGTGGTTGTTATTATTCTCTTTGTGGTTGTTTGTGTGTCTTTGTGGTTGTTTTTAGTCTCTTTGTGGTTGTTTGTATGTCTTTGTGGTTGTTTTTGGTCTCTTTGTGGTTGTTTGTGTGTCTTTTTGTGTGTCTGTTTTGGTTGTTTTTAGTCTCTTTGTGGTTGTTTGTGTCTTTGTGTTTGTTTTGAGTCTATTTGGGGCTGTTTGTGTGTCTTTGTGGTTGTTTTGATTCTCTTTCTGTTTTTTTTGTGTGTTTTTGTGGTTGTTTTTAGTCTCTTTGTGGTTGTTTGTGTCTTTGTGGTTGTTTTGAGTCTCTTTGTGGTTGTGTTTTTAGTCTCTTTGTGTTTGTTTATAGTCTCAATGTGGCTGTTTGTGTGTCTTTGCGGTTGTTTTGATTCTTTTTGTTGTTGTTTGTGTATCTTTTTGGTTGTTTGTGTGTCTTTGTGTGACCTTGTTGTAAGTTCACGTCTGTTTTTGTGTTTATTTTGAGACATTTTTCACTTTTTGTGGTCACTTTGTGGCTCTGTAGTTGACTGGCATCACAAAATAGTGTTTCTGTCTTTGTAGTCGATCAAGAAAATCCTTTGCGAACTCATTTGCCTTCTTTTCGTAGATATTTTGACTATATCTCTGATTTTCTATATTTGGTCATTAGCTATTGGTTCATCTCTCTCTGCAGTGAGGTTGAATTTTGACTCGGAACAGAAAAGTTCCTCCCGATGACTCCAGCTCGTCTGAGAGGCTCGAGTCACTGAACCTCTCGTGTCCTCCTCTCCATCATCGGACAGTTTGTAAAGTTCATTTACACAATAAACCTCTTGAAGCATAAATCAAAGAAAGACAGTGACACTGCTCCAGACCAGGGTGACACGCTGTGGTGTTTTATCTGAGCTGGAGATGAAACATGAGTCGAGCGCAGCCAGTGCAAACAGTTTTAATGCTCCACGATCGGGGAGTCAAGGAGAAATTACAGATATGGCGTCTGGGCTGAATGAATAAAAAAAAGCCAAACACTTGCATCGTCTGCTCTGTGTCGCACGTATGTGGAATTTGAACCGACAGCCTCGCCCGTCACTGCAAGAGGAAAGTGAGCCAACAGGCACAAGATGGATATTGTGAACTGAGCAGGACCTGGATGATGAAACCTCCCACAGGAGAGGTCACCTGATCGAAGCCCCGCCTCCATCGCACCATCACACAGCCACACTCCTTCTCACATGGTCAGGTTCTCGACCCCGGGTCGCGGCGGCTCGTCTGGAAACCCCTCTGGCCCCAGACGTCTGTTCCCGAATGCATTTCGGACTGTATCCTCTGAACTGATCCTCGTTCTCCTGTGGTCCGACCTGTTCTCTGGGTCTGTGCTGGTAGGAATCAGGTGCACTGCCCTCAGGGTTCACGCGGCCCGGCTGTACAGCGCTAACATGTAATTTACCACCCCCCCCCGCCCTCTCTAAAATAACCAATTAATACGCTTTAACCGAGGCTTGGGTTTTATGCTAACTCAGGAAACTTGCAAAATGTCACTCAATATTTCCTGCCCGTCCATAATGGACAGCGGTAAAGTTGTGGTGGTATTTGGTTAAGCTCGAATATCTGCGTGGAAACTGTTTTCACAGAGGTTATTACTGAAGCTCGGAATATGCCCACACTGTCGTGATATTTGTAAAGAGCCCTGGTTCTGTAACACATGCCAATAAACTAAAGACCATCTGTAAACGCAATGAGCTGAATTACCTGCAGGGGCATCGACATATTTAAACCTTCTCAACATAAGTAATATAAACAAGTGGAGCACGTTCCTCTGCCAAAGGCCCAACAGTGTACATTCAATACAACCTTAGAGATAGTAGTTGATAGAAAAGGCAAATTTAAAATCTGCTAGACGATGATTCATATTTGATTCAGAACCATATTTCACACACTCGTAGATCATCAGTCCAATAAACTCTGTGTTTCTGTGATTTGTTTCATCAGGATCTGTGAATTATTCCCTGGGAAATGGTGAAAATGTCCAAATAATTATATCATTTATTGAGAAATTATGAGTTTGGTTCCTATATGAAAACGTGATCCCACCATTGCAGCACAGTGTATCACAGAAGAAGAACGCTGGCCTGGTTCAGACAGATACAACTAAGGGTTGTTTTTAGCTCTGGTTTTGTTCTCCACCAGCTCCAGAGGGTAATATTTAGGTCTCCACTATGTTCACCGTTTTGATTCTATGTTTGTGATCTGAAAATCACTGTAGAGGCTTCTCAGATTCAGGTGTAAATGGGCTGTTTTAAAACCAAAAAAAATATGAAAAACAATAGTTGACAGATCATCTTTAATCATGTGAGCTGTCAGTTGTTTTAGCTCCATCCCGGCAGCTGCAGTCTCAACAGTAAACCGGTAACAGCTCCACACATGGAGGCAAAGTGCTCCCGGGGTCGAGGCCTCGTTATCCCCTGTGAGAACCTGCACTCAGGGACTCATCTGGACTCACAGGCTTCTGGCAGAACGCACACCAGCTAACGTCCGAGAGCAGCGGAGGAGGGTCTGCTGCACGAGACGCTCGCTGACAGTTACGCTGTCAAGACCCGGAGCTGTGATCGTCCCCAGATGTTCCTCCTGCGGATCAGGTGCGTGCTCCGGAGCTGCAGCGATTACAGGGTCCCGTGCATGCTCGGTAATGGCGGCGGAAATTAGGACACTTCCTGTCTGTGTACAAGGCCTGAGATACTTTCACTCCCCTCAGAGCAAAAAGAAAAGGACGACCGGGAAATTCGTGGAGTTAATGGAGTGTGATTCTCCAAAAGTGACGTGCGGTTCTCGTGGCTCTGACATATGACGTGGAAATGGGCTCAAGTCCTGAGTGAAGTCTCCTTCCTGGAGAAAAACACATGATGTGCCATTCGAACCCCGTCACCACCACTTCCTGTAGTAAATATAATCATCTGCTATTGATTTCAATTTCAGACCTCCAACTCTAAAACAGTGATTATTTTCATTTTCATTGAATTTGTCTGGTGATTATTTTTCACATCACAAAGATCATTTATTACGTCTGAAATGTCCAACTGTCCGAAATCCAAAGATTCACTCAAATAAACGATAATTGATGATGTAATTATAGCGATACTCCAATCTGAGATTAATTTCAGAGTCTTCATCCACTTTAATCTCACTCAGTTTGAGCTGCATGATAAACTGTCTACCCTGTGGAAGTCAAGTAATTATGAAAGTGCAGAGGAACAGTTATTCCATCGTGAATTATCTGCAGTGCTCATCGGAGGAAACCAACTCAAACACGGGGAGAATCTGCAAAAAGTAAAATCAAGTGAACCACGACCATGAGAAAATGACAAATTTGTTAATGCTGAAAGCTCTGGAAAATAATCTATCTTTAATATATATAAAGTCGACAAAAAGTGAGAAGAACATTTTAGATTTCTCTCGATAAATAACTTTAATCAGTTAATAATGATGAAACCCCCCCGTCAGCCTCACTCTCCCTGAACCTCTCCGCTCCAGACTCTTAATCTGATTCAACACAGGGTTGTGTAAAGTGCTGCTAATCTAATTTATTGAATTATTGCAATAATTAGGTTCCATTTGCCGTAATGAAGTTTTATTTTTCCGAGCTCGGACAAAAAGCGCGACACACACACACACGAGAAAAATGGTGAAAAACACGTCGGAGCCTCGAGGAACGAGATCAATTATCTCTCACCTCTGGAACGAGGCTTCACTAATCAACTGTACGGCTGTTACAGAAGTGACACCCTCCCCCCGAGAGGCAGCTGGAAGCCATTGTGACAGCTCGGGAGGTCGGCAAAGAAACACAACCTGTGTGTGTGTGTGTCTGTGTGCTCGGGGTAAGTGTTTTTTTTTCTTGAAACAACCTTGGAGTGCGTTGGAGCACCTTTGAGATGGACGCGCCCGGGGTTGTTTCTGGCAAGCGCAGGAGACCTTGGAGGCACAACACATGACACCGGGTTGATCCGTGAGGGAAACCATGGACTCCACTGGCACCCAGCAAAAAGCAAATTGCCAGAGAGCTATTTAATTTCACACTACATTAGTAATCTAATTACTCGGTGGAACGTGACACCGGCCGGGCCCTCGGGCGCTGGGGCCTGTGGACGGAGCCGGTGAGCTCATGGCCTGGTCGCTCCACGCCCGTGCTACCGTTGGACGGCTCGGTGAACCCTGGCGCTCTTACCAGCCTGCGCCGTAAGCCGAGACACATCCCCCCCCCCTTACAGAAACGCCAGCCATGAGCTGTCAGGTGGCGTTAAGGTGGGGGGGGGGCCTCTGGACTGGACGCACACGGAGGCTCCTGGGGAGGCGGCCGGGGCCAACGACTCCTCCCCTCCTCCCGAGTGGCTCAGAGATCAGGCCCACACACCGGCTCACCAACAGGCCCCTCCATTCACCCACAGCCTGAGGGGGGGGGTGGGGGGGGCAATTAGAAAGACCCCTCAACCCTGATATGAACCATGGGAACAGTGTCCCCCCCCCCGCCCAGTGAAATTAATTAAGTGTAATTTCACCGACATAATGGCAGCGTGTACGTTCAGCAGGATGACGACACTAGAGAAACATTCTTCTCCACTTATGGCAAATCGTCACATTATGTTTTGCACAAGCAGAACTCCAGTGAACCCACAGCACCGAGCGGGAGCCTCACCCGCAGCTCCTTTATAATTTTTGTTTACCGCCACATTGTTGGCACAGTGTGTTTCCCATATATGTCATAAAAAAACGAGGTGGAGCGCCGCCTCAGTGTTTTCAAACCGTGTGTGGAATTCAGAGTCGAGCTGTTGTCTGAGAGCGAGGTTTGTGTTGGACGCGCTCCACATCACCTCATGCTGGAGATTACAGCACAAGCCACCCAGAAAGCAGAGGCCAGCAGGAATTTTTTAATAAATTTGTCCAGCGTTGTACAAAAAGAAACCTTTTTTCTGTTTGCTGGATATGAAGAAAGGATGAAGTCACCGTCCTGCTGGATGTTTACTGTGTTATTGACAAAATTATAAATCTCAAAATGACAAACAAACACAGAGATCTTATCTTTTCCTTCAAATCTTGTTGACAGGTTGAAAACTACTTGATGAGATTTCAAATCAATTTCTTGCTGATTAAGGTCACAGTGTTGCCTTGGTGATGGGATGAGTCACATATAACTTGTTGTGAAATAACTTTATTAAGAAATATTGTTTATTATCTTTAAATCATGTGATCTCCCACTCAGCGACACTAAATCGACCTCGAATGAACGCTGAAAATGGAAAAGTCCTGTTTAAACAATGACATTTGAGACTTGATAACTTCTTAAGATAAGGAGAAGTTGTTTTGTCTCAGTTTTCACATTTAAACGTTTTAGTATTTGTCTTTGAGTGAGACCACACGGCTGCTGCTGGATCTCAGGGCGAGTACAAATTGCTCTTGTGTGTTCTTATCCGGGTTTCGATCGGGGGGGGCCGACCCCTGAACGTGAGCTCCAGGCCCGTTAATCTGCCTCTGCTGAACAAATCGCTGTCAGACCCTGAAAACAAGAAACCAGCTTGTGGAACGGGGATGATGTTTCTACACCTGAAAGTCTTTTGACAGCATTTTCCTTCTGTTGCTGTTCAAGTTTTCCAGTTTTACTCCAACAAAGCAGGAAGTGAAGTGTTCCACAAATGTTTTAAATGCAACAGACGAACTGAAACCCGCGGCCTGTTGTTTTTGCGGAGGAGGAGAAAACACACATCCCACCTTTTCATTTCTGCCTTTTCACTTTCCTCTCCCTCTCAGAAAGGGATGAAAACATTATGATTCCAGCGTCTGTGTGTGGCCGGCCGAGCTCAACTGCTGCATACCTGCCGGCTGCACGCAGGTACTCTTAAATCTTCCCCCTAACCTCGACCGTCTGTCAAAACAACTCCTGCAGGAGTCACGTGCATCACACTGACTCAGCTGTGTGAGTGTGTGTGTGTGTGTGTCTTGTGAGCAGACCTCTGATCAGATCCTCACCTGCAGGTCGTGTGAGCGTCTTGGAGGACGTATCTTTTTCACGGCGTGGGAAAGAAGGAGATGAATTTCAGTCACTTTGCTGTTTTTATTGTCACCGAACGTGTTGCATTACGCCCGGCCGCAGGAATGGGACACTTAAGACTCCACATGCACGCCAGAGACAGTCGGCAGCCGGAAATGAAGACTGTGTCACGCCACGGAAAAAACATTCCTGCCCCGGGTTTATCCCATCGTCGCCACAGCTACTCAACCTGGACGCCTGAGAGCAGAGAGAACCCGGAGCCGGGGATTCGTTCCACATAATTCTCCCTGTGTCACAACGGAGGGTTTAAGAGAAGGAGGTAAATCAGGAAAAAGTAAAAGTCCCGCAGACGGGAATCAGATTGCGCTCATGGTAATGCTGCCGGTGAGCTGTCATCGAGATATGAAACTCTACGCCTCGTGAACTCGCAGGTCCTCCAGAGAACGGCCATTTGGTGCCCCAGCTGCTGTATCCCATTGCCGCCGCCGGGAATTCACCTCTGCATGATTCAGCGGATTCACCTTGATGCGGTCGGCGAGCTGGAGGTACAGAGCGGCGTGCAGGCAGATACAGTGAGAGTCAGGTTTCCATCAGCTGCACGCCACCTGTCGGAGCCGTGAGGTCACAGAGGAAACGCTGTGGACTGACCCTGGAGGAAAGGCCTCGTTAGAATAAACCAGTGTGTCAGGATTTACTGTGCTTAGTGGCTGATGAATCGCTATGGTCAAAAGGGGAATAAAAAAAAACTGCAAACTCAAATTATGGTGTTTAAGATGATTATTGGGTCAGAAATGTGCCTTTTATTCTTATAATTCACGTCATATGATCCTTAAATCTGAGAAAGCATTAAAACGAGAGCTCCTAGAAATTATCTTTAAGGGGCCGAGTAACACAGACGCAAGTGTATCAGTGACAAACGAGACCATCGAATACAAATATCCCAGAATAAAAACTAGAAGACAAACAGTAGACTAAGACGTCAGCTTGGATAAACAACAAGAGTCGAGAGCTTTTGGCGCCAGGGGCGAACTTTGGTGTTGAGGTGCCTTAAACAGAAACATGTGATCTCCATACCAGACACACCAACCTGAACATGCTTATCTGAGAAAGTCTGGACTCAGTTCTGTGACTTGTTCTTGATTCATGTCTGCAACGTCTTCGGTCTCACATCAACCTGAGGCTGCACACTGCTCTACGTTGCTCCTCAGCCTCTCTTGGCTCCTTGTTGTGCTCCCGCTCTACGGTTCAGTCCCTTGTCTCTCAGCAGCTCTGTCTCCGGCTGCTGCAGCTGTTTCCAGTGAACTCGCTCTGACAGACCCCCGGCGCTCTACCTGCTCGGCGCTGAGCGGGAGACAGACGGGAGACGAGCTGACGAGAGAAGTCAAACATCCAGCTCCTGCACGGAGCCAGATCTTCTCCCTCGGGGGTCGAGAGCAGAGCTAATGGAGCTGGACGTCGGTCAGTGTGGACGGAAACATGAGTCTAAATAAATGATCAGGTCGGGTCTGCTGTGGATGTTAAATAGTCACCGAGCTGCTAACACATTAGCCAAAAACTGTTTTATGAGGAGATGATAAAACCGAGTGATTTGTTTCCTGCTCCCTAACGACGACAGATGAAGAGTTTGACCTCCATTCGTCTGATGTTACAACAGAGTGGATCCACTTTCATATCGGATGTGAGAACTTGATGCAAATTCAACCACAGAGGCAGTTTTTTTTAAACTTAAATACATTTATTCAGCTTAAAGCAGGAAAACAAAGAGTGTGTGAAATCCAGTTCCTCGTCAAATCATCTGAAACCGATGCTGATGTTTTATAAACACAGTTTCACTGCCACTCGTCCTGAGAGACGTCAAATCCAAATCCATCACAAGCCGACGACTTCATAGGAAAACGTCCAGAGTCTCCACTGTCCATCCTGTCTCGTGTCCACAGCTGCTGTTGTTTCATCACACACAGATGTTTTTATTCTAACACAACAGATGTCCCTGTTTCGATGGCGTCCAAGTAGACGATGACCTCATGCTTTGCGTCCTCCAGAGCTCCGCCCCTCATGAGAGATGTTGCGAGCAGAGAACCGCGAGTCAGAAACTCTAAGTCCGACACCGCTGGACTAGAAAGCAAAACTGGGAAAAGGCTTTGTTTTTATTTGTGCTGCTAATCAGCGGGGATAAGGCCTATCTGTGAATTCCAAGGGCAACAGGAAGACTTGATTGGGTTTCAAAGGAAGCTGGTGGAAATCTGTGGTCACCAGAACCCGATGTGGAGCAGCCAGCGCTGACCAGTCAGTGAACCCACTGGGAGCAGATTAATAAACCACATCTCGTGCTCGACAATAGTGACACAAGAGTTTTATTTCCCCGGCTGCGGTCGCCCCCGCAAAAAAAAATACTCTTTTGACACATTAAAGGGCGGAAATATTATCATATTTTCCTGAGGGCATGTGGTGCTGCTGTTATTTCACATAATTGCAGTACGAGCCAGCGATGACAAACACAAAGTGGGTCCGCCCAACACAAACACGATACCAGAGGAAACCGTCTGAGAGCTCAGAGAGTGAAGCTTCCTGAGCAGGAGCGACAATCAAACACTGAGAAGCATCGGGAGAAGAAAGGATTTGTTTACAGAATATTAGTGGAAAATATTTAGTTCAGATTTATTTGAAATTTAAGCATGTTGATATTGCAGTTTATTGCAGATATTTGCTAAAATCAGGGACGAAGGTGAATCAGTTGTTTGCAAATCAGCACAAATGCAAAGAAGGAAAATAGAAACGTGTAAAAAGTAATTTAGTTCTGCTACTGAAAATCAAAATGCTCCTAAACATGAAGATTCCCAACTCTCTACTATATCTTGTGGGCAAATATCAACATTGCAGAGTGAGACTTTGACCCGTTTCACCTCCAGCTGCTGTGGAGCTGCAGAGAAGAAGGATTGACCTGCTCTGGGCGGTGATGAATAAGGGTTTGGGGCTCATTTGTGGTGAAAAGGAAATGAACATGCAGACGAGCGGCTGACAGATCGGACACGAGACGCACTCGAGCACAAACGCTCTCACAGAACCGGTCCTGCAGTCCGTCCATCACGGGCTCTGTAATGAAACCTAATGACAGAGTCCAGATCTGGATCTGCAGACAGCGACTCTGCGTTCCTGTGGCCTGGTTTCCAGAAACTGAGCTTATCTGATTAACCACCACGTCTCTGCGCCTGCGTCACCTGCAGCCGCTTGTTCCAGCCGCTCGAGATGAGAGGGAATGTGTCTCGGGCGGCGAGGACGTTAAAGTGCAGCGGCCGAACACCTTCGTCTTCAGACTCCATCTTCCCTTCGGTCTCGTTTTACCCGAGCCGGTAATTTTGTGGGACAGAAACGCTGATTCACAGAACGTCTCTCAAAGTCTCCATTGTCGGAGAGCGGAGGACGGGGACTGGATTTTCCAGCCGGTTCGGGCCGCGGGTAACCCGACAGGCTGGAGTGTAATTACACAGATTGAAGTACAGAAGATCTTTTGATTCTCTCCACGTGAAACACGGTGTTTCCACGACTGAATCCACACCCGGGACACGAGTCAGCACATTCATCTATTTCACATGTCAGCCATGTTTACAAAACCTCCAGGGACTCATGGGAAGAGAGGACCCTCTCATTATGGCCACTCCAGGGACGTTTTCACAGAGTTGACAGAAATGATTTCATAATTGCAATGCATGACGTTTGCCTCTGGTCAGAGTCAGTGGGTTAGAAGACAAAAACAAATCATCCTCTGACTCCGGTTTGGAGCGATGGGCTTTTTGTTTTCTTGGTTTAAGACGTCACGGCAACAAGTGTTTATTTACAGCAAGAGGGAGGAACCGAGAGGTTTGATAGGACGAGAACAAAATTATTTATTTTACAATATCTAACTATATAAGACTCACATACTCAATTCAGATACGTGTTGAAGACAACTGGATAATTGATCCTTGAGATTTTAAAGGTTAAATCAAATCAATTGCACTTGCTATGATTGAGAGTTTGAAATGTGTAACTTAAGATCTGGTTCAGAGGGTTTAGTTTCTGCAAAGATTTGTAAATGATCGCACATTTTAATATTCCCACTCACGAGAGGTCGCTGGTCCATCAAGGTCCAAGACAGTTTAAAAACAGTAGGTGGTGTTAAGAGCCATGTTAAACCCATAAGTAATCACCCATACGTTTTTTTTGTTTTTATAAAGTTGGTAATAAATGTCCAAGAAAAGTAATATAATTTAGTTTTTAATTTAAATTCTGCAGTATCATGTTTGACGTGTACACTCTGGTCACAGATTTGTTAAATATGGACCAATGAAACTAAACCCATCACAGTTATAACAGAGTTGTAACTCGCCCCTCATGTTCTCCCTGCTCCTCCACGTGTTTTAAAGGTGATCAGGTAAATGATTTATTCCTCCGGCCGCCACAGCAAACCGCCGCTCGCCGCCTCCTTGATTCTCACATTACCTCGACCCCGTGTGCACGCCTGCCACGACTCGCGATGGGAAAACCGAATCTTTCAAAGGGAGCTGCAGGAGTTTACAGTCCTGTTGCCTGTGTTAGTTTCTGCAGAGTGCAAGTTGTTGCCTTTGGCCCGCTCCGAGTAAATATTTCTATTCCTCTGTTGTGTTAGAAAATGATGTGTACTCAAACGCCGCGATGCCGCTCGGCCCAGACTAAACACCGTCTCTCGGATTGTTGTGTTTCTTTACAGTGACTCGTCCCTGTGGGTTTTTGTTCTTTCTTTGTAAGTGTGTGTGTGCGATGCAACGTCTTTGTGTCACTTTTTTCTTCTTCTTCCCCTCGGCTTCCCATTTCTGATTCGCCGCCACCGTGAAATTGCTCGGCTATAAGCGGCGTGCCCCCCCCCCTCTGGATCTCGTGGTTCTTCACGAGAGAAACTCTTCACCTATCAGTTCAAAGGCCCCCGACACGATAACACAGGTTTTCTCCACATCGTTAGCAGCTGATTCAGACAGGTTTTATCTATCGGGAGTCGGCGATGCGCGGCTGATAAAGTGTTTCATGCTTTCAAGTGTGATTGGTGGAGAGGAACGGGTGGTCTGCCGCCGCCGGGGCCCGGTGATTTGTGGCCTGAGCGGAGACGCAGACCTCAGGAGGGAGGAGAAAAAACATTTAAAAACTCTGCAGTCTGTTTTTCTCCTTCGCGAGTTACTTGTCGCACCGGTGTTGCACAAGTCGACCGAGGGGTTCCTCGCCCCGAGCCCCGAGGGTCGGCTCGCCGCAAAAAGAACCGGTGGAGAACTCAATTAGCCATAGAGACGGTCGGGGTGAAGCTGGTGGAGAAGCAGCGAACATGTCAATAGATTCATGCAAGGCTCATTAAACTGTCTCGAGGTCGGTGTAATATAATCCCAGTATAATATGATAGGAGTGTTTTCAGCGCCGGGGCCTCGTCCTGATTTGTTCTCCATCGGTTTCACGGGGATTGTTTTGGTCAACAAACACACAGAGCGGCGCTGCGGCTGACAGCTAGAGCGGCGCGGCGAGGAGGAGACGTCCTCCATCAGATCTTTACGGCCCGACTGCGAGGACATGAGATGCTCTGTGATCGTAAACACTCGCCCCGGCCGCCAGGAACTGAAATCCACAGTCAATCAGACGCCTGCTGCCAAAACCCAGAGTCACATCCTTGGACTTTAAGGGCTTTCACTTCCTTTCAGACGTTTTATTTCCCCGGGTCCTGGCGAGGTGAGACAGTGTCACGTCCTGTCCTCGGCCTCTTGGTTTCAGCTCGTACCTCGTAGAGTTTAGTAACCGCCTCCGGGTTCTGATGTGTCAGGCGAGCGAGGCCACGACCAGAAGGATGATCACTGACTCTCCACCTCTGGAGCTGGACCCTCCACTCGGGTCCAGCTCCAGAGGTTTGGCCTCGCTGGAATGGATCCACTAACACACAACCTCTCTCTATCTCTCTCTCTCTGTTCCTCTCTCTGTCACTCTCTCTCTCAGTCTGTCACTCACTGCTTTCTTTCTCTCTCTCTCTCTCTCTCTCTCTCTGTCACACACACATTCACTGCTTTCTTTCTCTCTCTCTCTCTGTCACACACATTCACTGCTTTCTATCTCTCTCTCTCTCTCTCTCTATCACACACATAATCACTGCTTTCTCCCTCTCTCTCTCTGTCACACACACATTCAATGCTTTCTCTCTCTCACTCTTCATCTCCCTCTCTCTGTCACTCTCTCTGTCTGTCACACACATTCACTGTTTTCTTTCTATCTCTCTCTCTATCTCTGTCACACACATAATCACTGCTTTCTCTCTTTCTCTCTCTGTCACACACACATTCACTACTTTCTCTCTCTCTTTCTCTCTCTCTCTCACTCTTCGTCTCCCTCTCTCTGTCACTCTCTCTCTCTGTCTGTCACACACATTCACTGCTTTCTTTATCTCTCTGTCACTCTCTCTCTCTCCGTCTCCCTCTCTCTCTCTCTCTCTCTCTGTCAATCTCTCTCTCTCTCTGTCGGTCATGAACCTCCCTCCCTCTTTGTCTTCACCAGGAGATGGAACTCACTTCCTGTCGTCTCTGTTCTCACTGCGTGCGAAAGCTGATTAATCATAAATCTGTAAAGTTTTAACAATAAGCTGCGTATTTGCTTTACTCATTTTTTACATTTGAATTCTTCTTTACTTAGAACCGAGGCGCTGCAGGTGCATCTGCGTCAACAACAAGTTGTGAGTGCTTCACATTAAGACGTAAACGGCAAATAAACACGATTTAAAAGAAAAACAAATAAGATTTACGGGTAAAATTGAAATAGAACATAAAAATAAACTGTGAAACTGATTTAATAGAGAACTTTAAAGTGAAGGGCAGCTGCAGCGAAAACATATAAATAAATACTCACAAATTAAATTTAAATGAAAGACAGTGGCAAACAAAAAGTTGTTTGTTCTTATTTAACAGACCTGAGAGTTGGAGGAGACGTCTTCACATATTTTCCTGAAAGCCGCTTGTTATTGTTTAGTTTGATGATGGAAACAGGGACACACACGTCCCACATGACCTCAGAGATCTGGGACAGTTCACGGACACGTTGAACGACTTTATTCCATTTAAACATCCTGACACACACATGTTGTTCTTCTCTGTCGTTGGAAGACACTTAAGTACAAATACAAACAATTCAAAAGCTCCTTGACGGTTCTATTCTCTGTCACATGTAATGAAGAGAAGAAACTTTACTAAATGAACAAATCTGCATGTATGGGATCTATTTGAGAGAAAGACAACATTGCATCAGTCAAGATAATGATTAAAATAACCCAGTTGTTTTCCAGAGAGTAAAGATATTTTCTAATATACTTGGTTTTCAGCTAAATAAAGACGACACTGTCATGTGATCTGGAGCTAGGAGCTAAAGCACAGGGTGAAACAGAGCGTCCACTTTATTAGGGACGCCTGTACAATCACCTGTTCTTCCCACAGACTGTGAATAAAGACATAAAGATGGACGACATTAAAAAGTGAAGCCAAGGCACCTCGATCTCCCCCTGGTGGCTGGCTGCAGTAATAGGTCATGAACCATTCATCCTCCGTGTTAGCAGATGGGACATGAACCAAGCCAAATCGAAGCAGACGTCAAATTAATGTTTTTAAAAGATGTTTTCTGTCACTTCGATAGTTCTTATCACTCAGATGTTCAAGTGTTCATGTTACTGATACGTTTGGTTTTAATTGGTATGATGTTAAGTGGGTGAAAGGTCATGATGGACTCGTGATTAGTCGACCATGTGACCTTTGTATATGTTGTGGAGTGGAGACGTCCGTTCCTTCTATAAACCTCCTGTGGTTCATAGTATTGAAAATCAGAAATTAAATCTATTCCCACTCAATCCACTCCTCTGATTGGTCACAACTGGTGGAGCTCTGACACCACCTCCTAGCATGTGCTCCGGTCGACCAGAGTCTGATCCCGACGTGTTCCTCCACATGTGTGTACATCTGGCTCGAGTGTGAACGACCTCCACACGTCCAGGAAGTGACTGTTTCTGTTGTTTGCGTAGAACTCGTCTGAAAAACCACAAAGTGAGTCTGAGCCACAGAAAACAACCGAGTGTCCCGAAAAGGAAAAGAAAAGAAAACGCTCGACTGGCCTAGTCGACTCGATCAGAACTTAAAGGTCCAATTAAACCCTGAGGACTTTAAGATCTGTGATCTGATTGGATGACAGGATTCAGATACCGTGACTCACTCTCCCTCAGGGGGGTGGGAGGGTTGGTGGGGGGGGGTGAGGGTCTTACTGAGGCTACGAATCGGTCGAGTGTAAATCGATGCCTCTGTAAAAACCCACATGTGTGACCTCTGTGCTCAGAACCAAAACATTATGTCTCCGGCCACAACGCGACCACAGGTTCTGGAGCAGAACTTCAAACGAGAGCGAGTGAGACAGAACTTTGAAACCTCCACTCGTTCTCACTCTGGAGTTTCTCCTGTTTGTTTCCAGCAACACCGTCGGTGAGTTCTGGTTCCGGGACGGATTCCAATAATCCCCCAAAACAAATACGTGATTCACAGTCGAGCGTAATGGCTCAACAATGTGGATGCAGCCCCGGTCTTTAGCTCTGAGACCAGATGCCTCTCGAACCCTCAGACTCGACCTCTCCTGCGTCTAATTTATTTGCTGTTTTAATGTGTTTCAGGGCAACGCAACGGCTTCTGCATTCTGGTTTATATACAAGTTGTCTGTGGACCCCCACCCCCCCACACACACACACCCCTGGAGGACGTCGAGTGTGAGAGGTCACTCGTGCACACGACCATTTTGCAGCGCGAGGTTGAAAACAGATGTCCGCCCCCCCCCGCAGCGAGTCAAGGCTGCAGCGTGTTGCATCATGACTCAGCAGCCAAGAGGTTGCCTCACAGCGTTGCTCCTAATCAAGAAGTAAAATGCCAGACATTACTGAGGGAATTTTAATTAAATACATCATTCCCTCAAGATCCTGTCCATTTCTTTTGGAAACACTCAGAGTCGCTTGTATTTCATCTCGTTCCCTTGTTGTGTCAAGCAGACATTGGTTCCCTTTATCCTTTTAAGTGCTGCAGTGTTTGGATTGTTTGAGTAAATCATTTATTAATGTGCCACCTTGTTTTAAAGGTGGATGTTTCTCCTCAGGAGCCGAGGGACGTGCTGCCGTGGACACTTATACTGATGAGATAAGCGGTTAATAAAAAGTGAATCCTCCTCGGATAGACCTGATTTTCTTTACGTCTTGTTAAGCCACATTTACTGCGTCTGCTCATGGCTGACGACCAACGACATTCAATGGTGCGTGGACGAGGAGAGAGAAGATTGTGACTGTTGTCGTTTAGGGAACGACAACAGTTGGTTTCTGGGAATTACAGAAATTGGCGTAAACAGCCTCCATAATCTGACGTGGAGAAGACATTTTAGCCACAGACACTTCATCTGAGGCAAACTGACCCACAAAGATTTTATTCAGAGAGTAAAAGAAGCTGCATCGGGACCAGACTGACATTTCAATTATGGCGTTTTCAAAAGGAAGGTCACTCATGGAAAAGCCCCTGATTCAGTCGGTGACGCTGATTCAGTTCCTTCTGAGAACTTGTAAAAGATTTTTATCATTCATGCACAGAGCGTCTCCAGGAGCCAGCTCTTCCTGCTGGAATCATAAAATTCAGAACTTCCTGTGAGCAGGAAGATTTTTCCTCATGAAGTTCTGCAGCGTCGATCACTGCTGTTCTACGGCGATCGGATCAATTTTAACATGTGAACGTGAAAATGTCAAAAACACTTCAAGGCAAAACGTAACATTTCAGCTTCAACTATCAGAATCTCTTCATCACTCGACTGTTCAAGTGAGAGCGAGTCAGAATCATCGAGTGGCAACGTCCCTCGTTTGTGCTCGAGTTCAGGGAAACGTGAAGTCCAACACGTCTGCAGGCAAAGCGAAGCGATTCCAAGAGCGGCGATGCGCGACTCGGAGCGGAGGATGATTAGACGGAGCGGAGGAGAGGAAGAGGAGGAGTGACACGGGGCTCGGTGATGAGAGCCAGGCACTGAAACGGTTCCCGAACGGTTCTGTGAGGTGAAGCAGACCCGGCGTCTAAAACATATTACATGATTACACTGAAGTGAAGAAAGAGCAAGGGGAAGTTTCACATCTCAAACTGATCCCACTTCGTGTGCAACGATGCCTGAAACCAAAATGTTACAGATGCAATCTGGAATTTAAAGCGCTCTCCAACTTGGAGTAGATGTAGTTTCTTCTTGAGCAGTGCAGCTGATGGATGGAATATAAGATTGTTAGATTTTCCCTGTGTCAACAGAGCACGCTGTAAATTCCAACGTGTAAAGTTCTGTTCCTGTAAATCACGTTTTAACAACGGCCACATGGGGTGAGAGCGTTTCCTCTGGAGACCTCCACTGGGCTCCCAAAGGCAGCGATGGAATTTCACTGTGGAGCGTGCAGCACATAACTCTGTGATGAAGAGTGAACAAGTATTGTTATTTCATGCATTTTGTTACAGCTGCACTTTTACTGCACCTGAAAACCAATAAATATTGTTCTATTTATGTGTTAGGACATGCTTGCCTTTTCTGATCAGACGACTTAAGACCTTTATGCCCCAAACACCAATTTATTTTCACCAAAGATCTATAAACATCTCTTTTATATACATTAGACGGATCAATTAACAGTTAACTGATTTTGTTTTAATGGATTTTTGTGTCCACACACCCTTGATACACACTTAACTTTAATTATTTAGAATAGTGTGATTAAAGTAAAGGAATGAGGGTCTTGTAAGAGTATCGTGCAAGTAAAAAAAATGTTGTAAAGTCAGATTGTGTTAATTATAATGATAATAACTTAGTTATGAATGTGTTATTACCTCATCAGTTTGCTTTATAGAGGAGAAAGTATATTATTTAGTGATTTAAAATCTGCACTTTGTAATTTCACTTATCAGTTCTGTCATTTCCTGGTTGAGCCATTATTGATTATAGGTCACGGCCTTTGGGCTGTGGCTGTAACCTGGTGCTTCTACGCTTTATTTTCTGGGCACACTGAGATCATTACACTGTGTTCTATTCTTTCAACAACTGGAAAATTGGATTCGTTCTCAAAAACCATTGGCCGGCAGTGTGTACTTGATGAAATATAAACAGAATCAACTTCTTTCCAAATGTAAAAATCTGATTATTGCGGTTTTAATCAGTTACTCGATATCATGGAAGGTTATTTGGGCAAAGAGGCCGAACCTTTTTTTTTGTCTCATTTCATGACCTCACCGCAATATCCCCTCAATTTTCTGCATCATCGTTTTAAAGTATACTTTTGAACCCAGTCAAAGATCCACACTCAGACTGAATCATCTAAGTTTTAAAGAAGAAGTCTCCAACATGAGACTTAACCGTGAGAAACGTGGTATTGAAGCCTCTGGCATCATCACGTTAACGCAGTGTCCCGAGCAGAATGACACAGATTGATCTGATCGATACTTCACCTGCGCAGCTTGAGACCTGCTGCACACAAATCAATGGACGTTCAGAAACCCAGAAGAGAAGCTGGTAGCGGCTGAAGCTAAACCATCATTTAAGTCACTCACCCGTGTGGATTCATTTCACTTCTCCTAACAGCCCATTTCACGACTCTCCTCTCTGAGATTGGGAAGCTGGGTATTGTTTTCCAAAAGGCCACGTTGATGTCATCGGTCATCGAAGCCAAGTCCATCAACAGAGAAAATACATGGAACAGTTGACTGTGAAGTCCAGAAGTGAAGCTCTGGGAAACTTAAAGACTCACAGTTTGACGGTGACATTTTCCAGTTGGGTGAATATTTCCTGACGGAGGGAATCATCGGTTTTCCATCACTGATAAACTGTAAATACGCAAATTGTGAAGCTGACGTTTCAACTCTTTAAATCATTAAAATTAAAAATCAATATATTTTCTCTTGGAAATAGATGTGAGCTCAGGCTGTAAATCTATATATATATATTCACGTAGACAGCAACTCTCTCAGAGCGTTTATTGAGGCATGTTGGAATTTCATTAAAGTTTACGGCTTCTCACTCACAAAACATTTTTATTCACTCTGTGTTTATGCCAGAAAGTGGAACAGCAGAATAAACCAAAGCGTCAGAAGCTCTGGTCACAACGTTTCTAAAACCTCAGTGACGTTTGATTTAGTTCTGACGACGAAGACGTTTGAAAATAAACTATTTACACGTTGGGATTTACTTTTCCTTTAATAATAATACATTTTACATATAGGTGCCTTTCACAGCACTCAAGGTCACATTCCAAGGAAGAGATAAAAACACCACAAAAAAAAACTGATCAATAAAATGAACAGTAAATTAAATATTTTGTACGTTGGCCAAATGGAAAACAATCAAAGTGAATATCCATGTTTAAAAAGATAGGATTTGAAAATGGAGAGAGAGTCAATGTTACAGACGTATCTGATGGGAGGGAGTTCCAGAGGCGGGGATCAAACCGTCTCTACATCCCATGGTGGTCAAGCGGGCAGGTGGTACAGTGGCAGGTGATTGTAGATTTCCAGTTATTCCATCGGAGTGAACTGATTTAAACTGGACTGAACTGGGCCTCACAGTTTGATGTCCAGGTGCAGGCGGCTGCTGCAGCTCACATCCATCAATATTCCCAACAGAGCGGTTCTCCACCTTAATGATTTTGTGAAAGCTGCTTCTGTTAAAGTCTCATTTATCTGCAGTCGGGCTGTATCATGTCAACACAACGTGGCGTTAGCATTGAAATGGATCAGACCAAGTCCTGGCGGGATTGAACCTGCAGTGACAGAACATGTGTTTGGCTCTTGCCGATGAGGTCAGCGAGCGTCTCTGTGCCACAGACTCAGCCCTCCGGTGTGGAGCTGAAACCGAGGCAGCTCTGGTCAGGAGCTCGCCGAGGGCAATAAATTGAACAAAAACGGAACCAACTCAAAGGGGGAAACTTTTCATCCCAGTCCTATAACTCTTCCTGCTCCTTCATTATATTTTATGTCTGAGCCCTTTTCGCACTGATTGCATTAGCAGGCCCCGAAGAGGCCTTGGAAGAACAAAGCCGTCATAGCTGGACGACGCTGAACGGAGGAGGAGCCGGGGCTCTGCAGAGAGAGAGGAGGCTCCAGTGTCGTCCTGTAAACGACTTCGCAACACACACACACACATCTGATCTGTTTTACTTTATCTCCTCATGACAGTCGTCTTAGTTTGTTTATGTCTAATAGATACGCTGTAGTTTATTGCTCTTCAGTTTTACTGCCTGTAAATCTCTGAACACTCCTTTCAAAGTCGTATACAAATAGTTCATTTTCCCTAATTAGAATGGTGCAGATGTCAATTATACTTTCAGCAGCCATATTAATGTCAGTAACGATCAGTAGTCTTTGGTATTTGGGTGAAGTACTTTGTAGAACTGGAAAGTTTCAGAACCAGTGACAGTCGCAGCAGTGAGTCTGAGTCTGGTTCCTCACATGTTCTGAGACTCCACCACATTACAGCATCACAGACACTGACCTGCAGCATCACAGACTCTAACCTGCAGCATCACAGACACTGACCTGCAGCATCACAGACACTGACCTGCAGCATCACAGACACTGACCTGCAGCATCACAGACTCTAACCTGCAGCATCACAGACACTGACCTGCAGCATCACAGACACTGACCTGCAGCATCACAGACACTGACCTGCAGCATCACAGACACTGACCTGCAGCATCACAGTCACTAACCTGCAGCATCACAGTCACTGACCTGCAGCATCACAGTCACTGACCTGCAGCATCACAGACACTGACCTGCAGCATCACAGACTCTAACCTGCAGCATCACAGACACTGACCTGCAGCATCACAGACACTGACCTGCAGCATCACAGACACTGACCTGCAGCATCACAGACTCTAACCTGCAGCATCACAGACACTGACCTGCAGCATCACAGTCACTAACCTGCAGCATCACAGTCACTGACCTGCAGCATCACAGTCACTGACCTGCAGCATCACAGACACTAACCTGCAGCTTGTGACTCTGGAGCACGAAGCTTTAAAGAGTCGTACGATTATAAAGAAGAGGCGGTGGTGAGGTCACGGCTTCTGGTGAAGGCCGATCTCTTCCCTGAAGCACAGGCCTGCTCCCGTCTCCTCCTGGACTCTTGTTTACTTCGACTCGGCTGCATGTGATTCATTAAACCTCAGCATTCCCCCCCCCCGGTGTCGTCATCCTGCTGCAGAGTTCACGGACGTTATCGGCGCTTCGCTATGAATGAATCATGGAAATTGCTGCAATTATCCCTCGACCAGATCCTGTGCATGTTTACAACCTTAAAGCCCGAGTGTTTCCTCACTGCGTCCGTCCACGGGACAGCGGGAGGAAATATCAATATGGCTTGCATCAAGTGGGAGGATGAATTATTCTTAATTGCTTACAGAGAGCGGTGATGCTTGGGGGGGTATTGTGGTGAGTCAGCGGGGTGCGCATGATGACAGTACAGTGGCTGGAACAGTGAACAGGAGGTTGTGTAGGATTCTGATAAAGTTCGAAGTTCATTACAAATTAGATAATTAATATATTAATTAATTAATTATTGGTAAAGAATAAGTAAAACGATACTGCAAGAGCACAGAATCCTGTGTATATTCATGTTTTATTATCTGACATGTTCTATTCAATATGGACGTCACATGATATCGGCCTCTACCATTCGATACATCTCTAGCTTCGTGCTGTTGCTCTGCTTGTCAACTACTCACAGTTTTCTTCTGACTTTAGAATAGATCTGTAGTAACTTGAGCCACAATACGGTTCATTTCACGACTGTTTCCACTGAGGCCTGTGGTGCAGCGTTTGAATACCAAAGAAAACAAGGACCCGAATGCAGCAAGGTATAGATCTGAAAATGTGCTTTAAATACCAGTAAAAAAAAGATTGGCACGGAAGAGAAACGTCCAATAAAAACACCATGTGTTCCCTTCCCGGACAACCAATTGGGAGAATTTAGAGGCGCTCTTAAATTGGACAATTGGATTGTATTTCTGCCAGAGGAGAGAAGTTCACTGTCTGCTTCGACTCAGGCCCAGAGGTCGTGATTATTCAATAGGAAAAGTTCCTGTGAGGCAACTTTTAACGAAATATTCCCAAACACAAATGTTTTGAATCCATCCTGAAGAACATTTGTTAACTTTGACAAACGAACAAACTTGATCAAATTCTGTGTCGGTGGTGGTTTTATTTGATTGTGTTGTTGTGACTCATAACAAAATGACATGTGTAAACAAATAATGATGGACAACATGATCGCTCACTAAAAGTGAAGCCAAATCATCTTGACCGCCCCCTAGTGTCTACATGCAGTACAGGTTTTAAACCCTGGCCTCCTCCATGTTAGTGAATTGTAAAAAAAGTTTTTTTAGAGTCATGGAATTAGGAATTAGAGACAATTTTATTTACAGTCTATGGTGAAGACACATTTGAGTAACCCACAGGATTAACATGTATAATTTGAACTATGTGTTGATGTGTTTAGATAATTGGATATGAAACACTGTGTAGCTCCGGAGGTGTGGGGCCTAAATTGAGTTTTCATTGCCCACTTGCCTTGTAACGGCGAGGTTTCCTTTTTGGATTCACTTGCCAACGCTGCAGGACACCAGCAGCTCTGAGGGGGCGGAGTTTGGTGCAGCTCCAGGCCTCATGTACTCTGAGGCCCTTTGGCCCCGGGAAGCTGAACCCGTTCTACCTGCAACTGGGAAACCATGTCAGCGGGATTCCCACAATTTGTTTTTCCACTTCTCGGAGTGTATGCAGTTTGCATTTTTTATTCTCCGTGACTTATTCCACACGTGTTGAATGCCAAACTCCAAAACATAAAAGTGAACATAGAGCAATAGTCCCAGGAAGTGTTTTCACATTTCAGCTCATTTTAATGCTGAACTGGTTTCATACTGGGTTGGACCAGGAATGTCTTGTAGTGGTATTTCTCTTTTTGTTTTTGTTGCTGCAATTTTTCCGATTGGCATTTTCTCTGGCTTGGTCTTTACAGAAACTTTAACACATCTGTGGTTGAGTAAAATTCAAGAAAGATTACTTCGAAATCTATAAAATTATCCACATCTGATTTATATTGAAACCTGGCGATCGGAGGATTTCTCCGTGTACAACAAGACCGAATTCTTTTACTGCTACAAGTTTAAATTAACGACTTGAAAACCGGTCATCAGGTGGAGAAAAGAGCAAAGTCCCTGGTTGCCAGTAGAATTAGCGCCTGCATGTGGCTTTTACAAGATACTTTCCCAGTGGCGCTCCAGGCCAGTCCACACAATCACAGAATGCTGAAGGTGGCTGGATCTGCAGTGATCTCATGTTTGAGCTCCCTCCCAAGAAACAGGATAATTGCGGCAGTGAATGTGGCAGTTGGGGGACTCGGGCCTGTGCTGGGGAGCAGGCTCTTTGAATTACTGAATCCTGGATGATATGTCCTGGCTGCGGACTCCGCGGTAAATACATGCCAGAGCACACCCTGCTGAATCTGACCCAGAGCGCGATTAGCTCTGGCGGCTAAATAAAAGACCCGTTGGCTCGCAGAAGTGTCGGAAAACTGCTTTTTCCAAGGACAGCGAAATCCTGGTGCCTCACATGTGGACTCGAGACGTCTAATGCTCACGAGCTGAGTCGTACTACTGTTCCCTCTGCTCACTGGGATCTGGATGAGTGAGGATCCGTCTCCTGTCTCGGATTCTACAGATGAAAACCAAGTGGGTGTAGAGGAGCTGGGAAACAAATGGGAAACTCCAGAGGAAGCTGTATGTGGTGAAAAGTGCAATGATGCAATTTAAAAACGTATGTAGACACTCATGTGAGAATTCATGTGTTAAGGTTTGGTTTTACTTTCCTTGTTATCTAATGATGGGCAGTTTTACGGATGGATAGACGTGTAGATGCTTAATTATTGTTTATGGTAATATATAATAATGTACCCTTATAATTACCTTGTTATATATCTATAAAATAAGTCCTCCTTGGGGCCAGATGGGGACGTAGTCCATCCAGCATGTTCTGGATCTGGTCTCCTCCAACTGGGTGAGCTGGGCAACCAGGAGGCATCATGATGAGATGCCTGAACCACCTCAAACTGTCCTCTGTTAACGTGAAGGAGCAGAGCCTCTTCTACGAGCTCCCTCCTGATGTCCCAACTGGTCTATCGTCTATCTCCAGGACGGAGCCCAGACACCCCACTGAGAAAATTAGCTTATGGTGGTTGAGCTGGTTACAACAGCTTAATTTGTAAGGTATAAAACATGAAGAACATCTGCTTGAAGATATTATTCTTGTGAATTGACCATCTTCTCATATCTTTTGTCATATAAAGACAATTTAGTTAAGAAATGGTCTCGATATCCTATTACGTCCAAGGTCGTGCAGACAAACCGGGATTGAATTGATCCGTTTCTCACGACGGCGAAGTTGAACCATTCTGTCAGAAGCGGTGTTCTGCTGTCTGTCCAGCAGGGGGAGAAGAGGTTCATTGTTATCTGTAATCCATAAACCTTTTTTTGGTGTCCTCCTCTCCAGCACTTCATCAAAGGTGTATTTATAATCCTCGCATGCATCCATTTTCACACGTCTTACACTAGATCTCACGGTTCAGACCTCAACTCAAGCTCTATTTGTCAAGTTTGAGCACTTAAACCCCGACGTGGTTTTATTGTTCCAGCTTCGGCTGCGACCGTGTGTTAGAATATCAAAGACGGGGAGAGAGACCGAGAGCTGAACCAACACAGAAAGAGGTAAAACGAGCAGACGGGAGTGAGAACTCAAACCTGGAGAGATGCTTAGAGCGGCCGTCCAAATCAAACAGACACTTTGCCAGTGCTCCGGCCTCAGTGAGCCATCCATCACTGGGCCGGGGACATTATTACAAACATGTTTTCAGCGTTTAGCTCTTTTTCAGGGTGTAATTGCAGAGTGAGGCCCTGACCCTGTGTGTGTGTGTGTGTGTGTGTGTGTGTGTGTGTGTGTGTGGGGGGGGGTTATTAAAGAGAGATTCAATGAAGGCATAAGATCCGGCGAAGATGGAGCATGTTTGTCTTCAGGAAATCGGAGGTGTCAGCTTCGTTCTCTTCGTGGGAACGAGGGATTTCTGCTCCGAGTGAGATGTTTGAGGTTCTGAGTAAATATGAAATGTCTAATGACGGCTGCTGAGTGATTCTTCTTCTTGGGTTAATGTGAACTTTTACCGGTAATATAATGTTTCCACTAAGAGGAAATGAATTAACATGATCCCTGTCGTAAAGAGGTTATAGGGTCGGTATGCACATGTATTACAATTAGAGAAGTAGTTATTTTAAAAGATGAACATTCTGCTCTTATTCATGTTGATGGTTTTATTTTTAAATATAAACTGTAGACTGCTGCAGCTCCTCTTTTCAGCCTCTGTCTCAAACACTTGGTTTTAGCTCCTGTCTGTTTTAAGACGCCCCCTCCTGGTGAGGTACAGTCTGCTGCAATTGGCCAGTTGATCCACTCTGCTGTGATTGGTCAATCGCATGTAGGAAACGAAGTTACTGATTTCACAGTAACTTGGACATATTGTCTGAGGAGCTGTTTGTGGAGCCTCCTTTTTAACTTTACAGAACTTTTACATTAATGAAAAACCTCTCAAACACACCTGAGGAAAGAATAAACCCACAAATCCAACTTTTAAATGCTGTGATTTGTGTCTTTAAGCAAGAACATTTCATATTTATCTTTGAAATGCAGATCCGGAGGCAGAAACTATCCCTTCAGCTCACCCTGGTTCACACTGAGCACGAGTCCACACTGTGCATCCTGGTGAAATATGAATTGCAGCGTCTGAGCCAAATGAAAACACAGCAGCAGACGTCAGGGGATCAGCGAAGCCTTCGGGCCCCTGGAGACGGGGAAAGCTCGGAACAGGACTTTTTTTAACGACAATCCATCCAACAGCTGGCGAGACATTTCAGTCTGGACCAACAGTGCTGCACTGACCGACAAATCGACACATCCGCACACAGTCGTCCAATTGAAAGTGAGACGTCACAGCTAACGTCGTCCAATCGCTTTGTCCGTCAGTCGCTCAACACAAGAAACACAATGCAGGTCTTTAAAGGTCTCAAGGACCCGTGGATTCGGACTTACAGTTTTTCACAATTGTTAACACACGTTTTTCAAAACAATAACGGCTTTCTCAAAACTGCACACACAAAACTGAAAACCTCACACACAAAATGCTAAACCTGACACTCCCTTTGCAAGATGACTCTTTGCCATCAAATCTCTTAACCGTTCACAAAATGGAACTCGTGTTTTCATTTGGTACACACAGCCATATTTTCAAATGACACACACATACTATTCAATGAGTACACACAACTAAGCATTTGCTTGTACACTACCAAGCATTTACAGCACACTGAAGTGCAAAATTGAAAACACAATCATCGAAATAGAACACACCATATGAATGACAGAGACTCTGGAGAATGAGACATTTCTCCTTTTGTAAAATGTCTCAGTGTAGGCCTACTTGTTTCATAGTCAAACATAAAACAGAACACAAATATGCAGCAAAAAAAGGTTTATTTCGGAACACACAGAGAACAGTACTGTAAACCGGCCTGCTTGTAAGTTGGTACTTACAAGCACAAACTCTCGCCCTAACTTCTTGATGTGTTCTGATTTCGAATGGGACCCTGTACACTGGTTTCACCAGCATGGCATTCCTATGAAGAATACAGTCCAATGAAGAGAGGCTGGCGGTCTGGACGTTAGGGGTAAGGGAGGGGGGCATTCAGGATGAAGGGGATGGTTCAGGGAGAGGAAGGATGAGAGAGATTAGGACTTTTCTTAGGAAAGAGAAAACAGGGGAACCACTTGCTCCTCTTCCTAATTCCCCCCTCCTCCTCCTTCTCCTTCTTCTCCTTCTTTTCTCTCTTCTTTAGGTCTTCACTCTCCTTCTTCTCCTTCTTTTCTCTCTCCTTCAGCTCTTCGCTCTCCTTCTTCTCCTCCTTCTGTCTCTCCACTTTCTGTTTCTTCTCCTCCATTTTCAGTTTCTTCTCCTGCTTATTCATTTCTATCTTCTCCTTCTTTTCTCTCTCCTTCAGTTCTTCGATCTCCTTCTTCTCCTCCTTCTGTCTCTCCATTTTCAGTTTCTTCTCCTCCATTTTCAGTTTCTTCTCCTGCTTATTCATTTCTATCTTCTCCTTCTTTTCTCTCTCCTTCAGCTCTTTGCTCTCCTTCTTCTCCTTCTTTTCTTTCTCCTTCAGTTCTTCGATCTCCTTCTTCTCCTCCTTCTGTCTCTCCACTTTCTGTTTCTTCTCCTCCATTTTCAGTTTCTTCTCCTGCTTATTCATTTCTATCTTCTCCTTCTTTTCTTTCTCCTTCAGCTCTTTGCTCTCCTTCTTCTCCTCCTTCTCCTCTATCTCCATTTTCAGTTTCTTCTCCAGCTTATTCATTTCTATCTTCTCCTTCTTTTCTCTCTCCTTCAGCTCTTTGCTCTCCTTCTTCTCCTTCTTTTCTTTCTCCTTCAGTTCTTCGATCTCCTTCTTCTCCTCCTTCTGTCTCTCCATTTTCAGTTTCTTCTCCTGCTTATTCATTTCTATCTTCTCTTCTTTTCTCTCCTTCAGCTCTTTGCTCTCCTTCTCTCCTTCTTTTCTTTCTCCTTCAGTTCTTCGATCTCCTTCTTCTCCTCCTTCTGTCTCTCCATTTTCAGTTTCTTCTCCTGCTTATTCATTTCTATCTTCTCCTTCTTTTCTCTCTCCTTCAGCTCTTTGCTCTCCTTCTTCTCCTTTTCCTCTCTCGCTAGTTGTTCTTTCACATTGTCCGGGTCGGTCTTATAGATGAGATTCTGAAAAGACAAAGACAAAACATAAGTGTCAACATTTCCTTCCTCAAAGTCTAAACATGGAAAAAACTTACAATCCATATCATTAAGATCCAAAATGATCTGATGTAACGTACCTCAAGATAAATGTTCTTCAGCCTCAGGATCTCTACTTCCCTCGCCTCCTCTATAAGACACCTCTCTGTCTTCCTGAGCTTGTTCAACAGATCCTCTTTCTCCTGGAAGCTGTTCTCCTCTTTGATGACACTGCACCTCAGCTTCTCCTGCAGAGCTGCAAAGTTCACCTTCCAGTCACTTTCCATCCTCTGGTTCTCCAAGTGCTGGAGATGAAGAGTAGTGACCAGGGAGATGATTTCTTCCTCTTTCTGTTTCATGGTCGTCTTCATCACTTCCATCTCCTCCTCCAACTCTTTCTCTCTGGTGCTTGATATGTTCACAGACATCATCATGTTGTCTTCTCTGTTCTGATCCAGTTGTGAGGCAGCAGAGACCAGGTTCTCCCTCAGCGTTTTGTTGTCAGCAGTCAGCTGCCTCTTCAGAGCAATATTCACTGCAGCTAGAGCAGCGTTCACTGCAGCCTGCTTGTTCAGAGCAGCTTTCTCTGCCCCATGCTCCAGTAGCACTTCCTTCATAGCAGTCAGCTGCCTCTCAGAGCAGCATCTACTGCAGCCAGCTGCTGCTTCAGAGCATAGTTCTCTGCTGACAGAGCCGAGTTGTCCTGCTCTATCAGACCAATTTTGTATGCAGCCAGACCCGATGGTTCACCGGCCTCCTGCTTCAGTGAAGCGTTCTCGGCTCTGAGCTCCTGGTTCTGCCTCCTTGAGTCCTGGAGGGCTCGGAGGAGGAACTGCATGTCTTTGAGGACAGGGTTCCCCTGATGTTGGGCAGCATCACCACACTGCTTCTGTCCAAGTGACTTATCTGATGAACTCAGGTGATCCATTCTAACAAAGTGGTTCTGAAGTTAAATAGTAGTTTTGAATTGAAGCTGTGAAGCTCAGGTTCTGACGCTTGTCTATCGTGGTTGAAGGACTCTGCTGTTGAGAAGATTCTCTTGTAGCTGTTGTCTATGAATAATCGTTGAGTCTGACTCACCTATTACATTGTGTTTCTCCTTTATAGGCAGGTCAGTTATCTATGATCTGGTAGTATCAAAGGACTGTTGTTTTTATTATAGGACCTGGACTAAAACATCATAGGACAAACTGTATGAAGTGCTTTTACACAATCTTTTAAACTATAGAATATTATTTCTCTATATAAATTCAACAAACACACACACACAAACACCACCCCCCCCCCGTCTTCTAACTGTGCTGTCAATCAAAAATAAAAATGAAATAAATAGATGCAGAATATAGTCAAGGGCTTCATGTGACAAATATACATTTAGAATGTATTTAGGTATTTTCTGTACAATAATACAAAGTAGTTGTATAGATGTTGTGTATATTTCTGAATACAGGTAGTACCCTCTCTGTGTCGCCTGTCGACCTCTGACCTCTGACCTCTCTGTGGAGCGTGTCGGGGGGGTCATTACACTGGTCTGGAGCCTGTGGGAGACGTCCAGCTCACTAATCAGACTCTGAGGATCTGATGTTTGATACGACTCACACCATATGAATGACAGTGACTCTGGAGAATGAGACTTCTCCTTTTGTAAAATGTCTCAGTGTAGGCCTACTTTTTTCATAGTCAAACATAAAACAGAACACAAATATGCAGCAAAAAAAGGTTTATTTCGGAACACACAGAGAACAGTACTGTAAACCGGCCTGCTTGTAAGTTGGTACTTACAAGCACAAACTCTCGCCCTAACTTCTTGATGTGTTCTGTTTGAATGGGACCCTGTACACTGGTTTCATCAGCATGGCATTCCTATGAAGAATACGCTCCAATGTAGAGAGGCTGATGGTCTGGACGTTTCTAAATGTAGCATGGTCAGCCAGAATCCTAGTTTTGATTTGTCTGAGTGTGATAGAGTTGTTCTCACTAACCATATCTACGATTTCAGTCTCCTGTTCGGCCGTGAAAATGCGGTGAAATTGCTCAACAGACCTGAATCTTTAGAGATTTGAGTATTTGTGTGTTGTAGTTTGATGATTTGAGATTTTACTTGAGAAGTGTGTGCAACAACTGAACATTGTGTGTAGTGTTTTGACAACAAGGTGATGTGTAATTGACATCAGAGTGTAAAGAAGGAAAGTCAGAGTCTAATGCAGATAAGGGAGTTTGAAGTAGTGCCAAATTGGGTCGAGCGATTGGTACATGAAGTGAAGGTTGTGCAAATTGTGCAGAATTTTCGCTTTTTGTGTGTTAACAACTGAGAAAAACTGTAACGGTATTGAATTGCATTTACAAAGATCTTAATTATATTCTCTTGCCAGCTGAAGGCAGTAATGTCGGTTATAAAACGTTTTGGGATCCTGTTGTGGGCTGTGGGGAGACATTCTACACACATAAACCCAAAGTGGAGATTGTTGTTACAGTTGTTTGCGCAGTTCGGTCCCTTTTTAAAGTTCAACACAAGTCACTATTATATTGTATTATTATATGAATTGATATATGCTATTTCATCCCTACTGGTTTTCCGTCCCACTTTTTACAGTGTGACCCTGGAAATTAGTTTTAAACTGCAGTCTGTGGGATTGAAAAGGTTTTAAAGAATTCAATTTGGAGCATCGTGCAGAATCTGTGTCTGCTGGTCGCATCCGAATGTTCCTCCACAGCGACTGGACGCTGATGAATAGCGTCCTCAGAGCCTGGAGGCTGACCTTTGACCCTGCGGATGATCACATGCATACATTGTTTTTTCTCCCCCCCTGTCCCAGTTCGCTTGGTGAAGAGCCAGATTCTCTCTCTCTGCCATTAAACGTCTGGAGAGCTTTAAATGCAGCTGCACACAGACGGTGTGAATCGCTGAGTGTTCATTAGTGAGTGTTTGGGTTCAAAGACACTGAGTCATGTTTGCTCTACACGCACACACACACACACACACACACACACTCACACACACAACCACAATCTCTCCGCAGACAGTAACTGGGCTTTTTCAAAACGTTATGGTGTCCATGTGTGAATGAGGTAATTACACAGTGTCGCTCACGATGATAACGCTACTCGGCTCATTTGACTCTCATTACAAACCACTTCCAGTCGACTCAGCTGTTAAGAGTCGGGCCCTTCTGTACCTATTCACACACACACACACACACAAACAAACACACAACACCATCCCGCCTGAGGACAGTGATAAATACTCCTACCTGCTGTGCGGTGATGTGCACAATAAGGATAAGAGCAAAACAATTCATCTCCTCGTATCACCCCTTAGTGTTTGTGTTGCCTCTGAGGGGTCATGTGATGCAGGTCTCATCTGTTTTATTTTTTAAAAGAAGGTTAAAGAAGTATTCAGAATTTGTGATAGTTTATTCTAATGTTATACTTTAATAGTATCTTGTCCTTAATTAATTATGGACTCTCCTATAGAAATCTACACATACAACTTCTTATTTTACAAAAGATGATTTAAAGAAAAGTTTGTTTTCAGCCAAAATAACAAATTTTGTACTTTAACATCCACTTATAGTGATTGTTGCATCACTCGCCCTCTTTTCGTTGTCATTAGTCATTGTTATGACATGAAAACTTGGAGGATCAGGTCACATTTGGCTCGTGACAATGCGTTGACTACATTCTGTAATGGAGTTGCCACATTTTGGCTTTTGACAGCGAAGCTTCCAATCACTAAACTGAGGTAATGTCCTCTGGAGCCTGTTTTTCTGGGCATGTTTCAGGGGGAAGTTCAGTATCTTTAAACTCAATATACTCAAATTGAACATGTAAAATCTTGGGTTTGGCCCCTAGAGCCGGTTAAAAGTAGAAAATAGACAGTGACCACTCTTACACTGGCTGTGCCACACAGACCCTGTACGCATCAGGGTTGATACCTCGGACACAGATCTTTTCACCACCATATGCTTGTTTGTTAGCAAGGTAACACAAAAACCACCTGACGGGTTTCTTTATAACTTGGTGGAAAGATGTGGGAAGGGTCCGGTGGTGGATCCAGGATTTAGTTCTTCTTCAACATTGCGATATTGGGAAATTTTACGTCATTTTCTTATTCCCATAAATCACGGATCCTGAAGGAAAACAAATGTGGCGCCCTGAATATCTGATATCTATGAGTGTGTGCAATTTGGTGCATCTTGATTTTGAATTGAATATGAGACAGTTTGGCCTTGTCTCCTCTGAGTAACATTCACATTACAATCATGAGGTTTGTTGCTCCTATAGCAACTGACACCACAGCTCCAGTATTGATTGAAAACAGTTCACTGGACGTCGGGGCCACAACAAAGCACACGGAGCAGAAACAATGAGCTCGAGCAGTTTTATGACTTTACGGATGACATCAGGGAAACAGTTCGACAAACACAGACATAAACTGACGGATCTTTTGCACAAATTGCTTTTGACAAGAATGATAAAGTCGCGTTTTTTTTTGCAACAACAACAAAAGCAGATGCAAAAGTCTGCGGAAAAACATTCTGCTTGGCAATAAAGTAATTTGTCTAAATCTAGAAATCTGAGCGCTGATAACTTTAGCAGGTACGTTACGGACGTTAGCTGCTACGCGACAGGGAAAATATTACTTGTTGCCTCTCAGGGAGGAAAGATATCAGTCACTTTGCATTAAGTTAATCAGAGCTGTGTGTGTTATCTGCACATCTCCTCCCGGTTGTAAAGGAATACAGTTGATGTACGTGGGAGAGCAGTAGCCTCGTGTCTCTGAATAATGTGGAACTTTCAATTAATAATAAACACTTCCATAACCACGGTGATGCTCATGTGTCGGCTAATAAATGTAAACAAGGAGGCTCTTATTAGAAACTGTTGGAGTCTCTCTATCAGCGCCGCCGTGCACCACCGGGAGTCGGGTTTCGATACCACTGATGTGTGTTGGCTCCTCTCGTTGGACGTGATGTACGAGATGTGGGTGATTTTCGGTGAGAAACGAACGTCTGGGCTCCGATTAAAAAGCTGCAAAACTTCTGAGCTTATCAAGAATCCGAGCAGCTGTGGTCAGAGGACGGGGAAGCAAAGCTCCGGGCCCGGGGACGGTCACTCAATCCTGCCAGCGGTGGTTACGAGGATGAGACGCAGCTGCTTTCCTTACAGTGAGAGACGGTGAGGACTTACTGGATGGATATGAACCGATTTGTGTGAGGTCCTGAGGGGCGGGGGGGTGGGGGGGGTGGGGGGGGGACGAGACCCAAACCACAGCTGCAGGGCAACAAGCCACGCTAGACCCACATCTCTTCACTTCCTCGCCGGCACCTACGCCTGCTTCCTGTGCGAGGGGAGATATTATACAGCTGATAATAACACGTAAAATAATAGCCAGCGCAGATGATGAAAACACTTGACCTCCGACCTCCAGGGGGATTTACATCCGACCTCAGCGGCGCGGAGAGGGAATCGGGCCGGCCAATCAGTGGCTTCCCCCTCGTGTTGTGTGGCCTCAGGAAAGCGTGAAAGGCTGATTTCTGCAGCCGAGATTCAGGATGAGAGCGAGGAGCTGTGGTCACAACTCAATCTGTCCCATATGGAGAAGATGTGAAGCTCCAGGGATGAGCTGAGTGAGGGGGGGGGAGTGTGTGCGTGTGTGTGTGTGTGTCTGTGTGTGTGTGTGTGTGTGTGTGTCGTGCAAGACAGGACAACACAGTGAAAAACCAGATGAACTAGACTGAGCTATGTTTCTCTGGTTTAAGTGTTCTTTAGTGATCCGTGTTTAAATCTAAATAAGATGTCATGAGACGTCTTCTTCTGAAATCTGCTCAATCTGCATCTCTAGTTGGATTTGCAAAAAAAATCACGTACTCATAGATATTGATCCCCTGAATATGTTCAAGATCCACAAATTCCTCCCTGAGGTATTGCTGAAAATCAAGAGAGGTTGATAACTTGCACAAGGACCTTTTCACCAGCAAGGTTACACAGTACTTTTAAATTCAATACTTTTGTGAAATCAACAAACAAGTTGCTTCCCTGCAATTCAATTAGCCTGCAATTAACTGCCCCCACCTAAACCTGCGGCCTGCACCCATTGGACGATACAAGCTGTCAATCACACTGTATCCACTCCTGAAATCACACGTTGCTTTCTGGTCTATTTTACTTTGAATGGATCAGAATTTACAGAATAAACATCAGCTGCATTGAAGAAGACTTGAAAATACACATATAGACATAGATATAGACACTCCGAAGGAAAATGTTTAGTGACGTTATAAATCACAAGAGAAGTCGAGTCGATAGTCGCCCCCTGCTGGTCCTTTGAGAGAAGACAGGTTTCTTCACTTCTGCATTGGCTTCACTTTCCTGTCCCCGGAGTCTACGTCCAACTGGAAGTAAAACATCTTCATGGAAAACATTGGAAATCCTGTAGCAGCTGCAACTGTCTGGTTAAAGTTATGAATGAATGAGTGATATAAATAAATAAATAAAATAAAAAACTTCTCTTCCAGTAATCATTGTTGGCGTAAAAAATAAAAACCTATTAGAGGAATCGTATCCTGTCAAACCACAACTTCTTGGTTTCTAAATACAAACATGTCCTTCACAGGATATCTAATAACACACAAAGTGAGAAACACTTTCCAGCGTGGACGAATCGTCCTTCGGGCTCTAAGACCCTTCACTTTGTAAACCGGAGTTTTGAAGTGGCCAATAAAAGTTATAAATGACCCGGGGAAGCCGGAGGTCCCACAGCAGCCTGAGCAGGTCCCACGTCTTCACAGGTCCTCCACACGTTCAGGGCTCTAGTGAGGATATTCTCCTGCCAGGACTCGGCCGTCTCCAAATTACATTTCAACAGATGCAACTCGTGGAGGAAAAAACGCTGACATTAGTTCAAAATCATCATCATTTAGCATAAAACCACGTCTGTGCAGATTGACGCTGATGGAAGGAGATGTTTCCAGAGAGTCAGGAGACGTGTGACGGCCGATTTCAAGAAATCCAGATCCTTGGACTAACCCGGGGTCTGCTCTCCAGACAAAGAACTCCTGGAGAATCCTTTTTAATAGGTGTGTGTGTGTGTGTGTGTGCACCCATTAAGTTTTCATAGCGGTGAAATTACGCCGTCGTTACCGCTGAAGGTTTCATGTGGTCGTCTGCAGCGACCCGGAGTGACCTCGGGGCAGAGGGCTCGATAAAGACGACAAAGCGTGAAACTATAGATCACTCTCCGAGGCAGGAGTGGTGTTAACCTCTGGAAAGCTGGGGAGCTGTGAGCTTCAAAGAATACACGCCCTGAGTTATTTGTTTAGGGCTGATCGGCGCTGAAATGGACCTGCTAAGTTGCCGGAGCCACGGCTCAGCCGGGCCTCTCCTCCCGGAGGGGTCAGAGGTCACAGTTGCTGCAGAGACAACAGTGGAGGGAGGAACAACTGGTGCTTTGAGTTTCTTTTACTAGCCTCATAGAAAGAGAAAGAGAAAACCCTGTGTGAGCAGCGTGCACGGACCAAACACTGCAGAGCTTATCACAGTATGACCTCACTTGTTGGCTGGTTCTGATGAATGTCATGTGAGCGTTGGGGGAATAATTGTCTGTGTGTCTTACAAAACCACAAACATGATTCGTGTGCAGCCCGGAGAAGCCCGTCCCTCTGGCTCGTGTTTGAGATGTAGGTTCTGCTCGGTGGCCTCCTGCCCCATAAAGATCCTGAAACCACACAAGCTATAAACTATTTACAGAACATCCGAAAAGGGTTTCCTGAGGCTAGGTCCCTTTTCTCTCCCGCTCTCACAATGATATACCTTCGGAAATTACACGTTAGAGATGAATGGAAGTGCCTCTATTTCTGCCACTGACTCAAATGTGCTGTTTAAAGTCACATATTTCTAAAATAGACTTTAATAAGCTAATTAGTGACATTACAATACATTTGATGAAACTCACAGCAACAATAACAACCATAGATTCCACTAAGAATTCAGAATAGAGTAAATAAATAAGATAAACAAATGCATTGTGACAAAAAAGGGAATATATGTCTTTATAGAGAAGTCAAATTTAAGACTTCTGTTATCAGTCAATGTCTCAATATATTCTCCAACTTGTAATCAGGTTTGATTGGACGACAATTTATTAAATCCAAGCTCATAACAGCATTTGTCTATTTCAGCTCACTCCTCTCACAGCCATGCAGCTGAGTTATAGAAGAAGTTTTAAAATCTCTCTGAACACAACCTCGTCTGCAGCTCACGAGAGCAGAAACTGAGCTGAAAGATTTCCCTCCATCGAACGCACAGAAACACCAAACGAGTGATAATGTGTGATTCATTTGAAAAAGACAAGGATCTGCTGTTGTCGTCTCTGACCTTTACGGGTTCTATACCAACGAAGTGTCTCGTTTCATTTCCGTAATCGAAAACATGCTGATCTAATTATCATAATGTCGGCTTATGGCCACTTCTTAGGTAAACTATCACCCGAACGCTGGGCTCGCCCCGGACCTGTTTATCTTAGCCAATCAATTTCCGAGGGAAGCGGTCTGGGATTAGCTCGGAGGCCGATCCGAGCGCCGCCCGTGCGTCTCCTGATTATTTTGCCTTCCTCCTGCGTATTTGGGTCTGTTTGTTGATCTTGGTCGCGCTTCGTCCTCTCGAGCCCCGGACCGGCTTCGTCTGCTTTGTCTGGCCGAGCCTGGACACGGGCTGGAGTCGGGACTCTCCACGCCGCGGCCCAGAATACATAAACGCCACCGGTCAGAGGAGGAGGACGCTGGGCCAGGCCGGCCTCGGACCACATGGCTGTCGGACCCGTCCCAGTCCGACACAAACGTGTGAAGGCACTCGGGGTCAATGATGTGGTGACTCCGGCCTCTTTGTGTTTAACTTTTTTCGCCTGCGCGGCGAAGGGGAAATACAGGAAGAGGCTCCGTGCTGTGTATTTTTGCAGGAAGTTCTGGAGAGATCACAGAACCTGGACTCACGACCACAGGGGTCAGTTTAACTAAATAAATGTTAAGGGTTAGACTGAAAATTGGGCAAATTACGATGGTGTGGAGGTTTCTAGTCCCCGAGCGGGAGAATGAAAACAGTCCAAAATAGATGTTGGACATTTCTGGATAAATTGGTATATACTGGCTTGCTCTAGTAAAACCACAGAACATGAGAATTGTGGCGTTTTTTTCAACGTAATGGGCAATAAGACCCGTTTTTATGAATGTTCTGCCTCATTTGAAGTGACTTTTTGGACTGAAGTTGATTTTAGTGCCTGAAAAACGAGAGCAGCTCATATTTTCCTTCATTAAGTCTTTGTTCTCCTCCCGTGATGCTGTCAGTGTCACGTTATGAGCCACTGACGACTGTGGTTTAATGATGACCAGACAAAAAGAGCAGAAAGTGAAGTGTGCAGGAACCAGACAGTGAACAAACACACGCTCAAGTCTGTTTTCTTGAATAATTGTTCCCATACGCTCGACTGTCATGCTCAGTATTTACCCGGTGCTGTTTATTGGATGCATTAGAGGCAGAACAGAATATTCTCCAGCTTTATTTCCTGCTGTAACTTTCTGCTTTGTGCTGTTTTTCATTGCAGTTGCACAATATTCACTACAAGCAGTTTTTCCTCATCACGATTTTCAATATACAACTTTTAGAAGACATAAAAACGAACAAGCCTGAGACACTTTATTCCTCTTGCGCTGTAGTTTATTTATGTCCCATTGTTTTTACCATGGGCTGGAAATGAGTTTCACCAAAAGGCAATTTATCATCTGCATCTGTGACAGTTCCCCTAAAAACAAGAATAACAGAATTTAAGATTAAACCAACAAAGAAGATCATTCAAAGAGCAAGAGGCAAAAAAACATAAGATGATAATAATAATAATAATAGAAGCATACGATACAAATCATGTTAAAAAAATGAAATGAGGATTATACATTTTAAAAGGAATGAGGATTAACCGAGAGAACAATGTGCTGCGTTATTAGAAACAAACTGAAAAGTACAAAGCCGAGGCAAGGACATGAAAAGGACACAACAATCATAAATCACGGTGGCACAATAAAAAGCAAAGCCACATCAAAAGACACCAAACGTGCACGAAAACGTGAAAACAGAGAGCGGCCGGAGTAAGAGCTCTGTTGTCCAAGAACTATTAAAATGCAAATAAACGAACGTCTGTTGCACTTGGTGAAAAGTTCCTTCATTAGCATGAGCACAGGAAGTGTTGTAAAGTGGATCCCACGTGCAACACAACAACAGATCAGACTTGTGGGTTAAAGGAGACGTGAGAGGTTTTTTCCACTGGTTCATTCCCCCAAACAAGTTTTTCTGAGAATGTAAAAGTTAAAAAGCTTAAAGTTTGTTGTACAGGGAGCTGTAGACGCTCCAGAAACACCTATTAAATTAATAACTATAATCTAATTAACCTTAATATGTGTCCTTTAAAAACCGATCAGCTTCTGTCTTCTGTTTCGGTCCTGCAACTTGTCTCTGATGTCAAAGTCAAAACGTTTCTCCACACAAAACATGCGATAGTAGGAGTTTAATATCTTTTCATAACTTTCCCTCTCAGTCAACCTGTCGTCCTCTCATCTGAACGGACTCGGTTCTGAGCCCTTCATGTTTTGACGGGTTCACGGGACCAGAAACACTCCGGAGACTCGTGCCCTGCTCGTTTCTCGTCTTTCTGTGCAAACCTCGAGTGTTTGTGTCACGTTAGAGAGCAGCGCTGCCAAGTTCCTCTGGTTCTTGTTTACAGCAGTTTATAGTCTGACGGAGGAAGTTAATAAAAGCGGATGGTGCAACACAGTTAAACTATAAAAGTCTCCCTCATGTGAGACTTTGTGTTTTCTCAGAAGTCGGAGAAACTCAAGAGTCCACCAAAGCAACAGGATTTAATTGTATTTACTTTACTTATACTCGTCACCTTTGTCAGCAAGATTCATAGATTTTGCCTCAAATTCTGCACTTGAATCTTCACTGGTCCATAGCTGAGGATCAGAAGTTTCCATTTCTATTTTTCATCTGCAACCTGCTGAAATACGAGGGTATTGTTTGACTACATGAGCTCCTTACGTTTGGAACCTTCCCGGCTGTAATTAATTCGATAATAACGGTGAAATTGGACGGTTCTCGCGAGCCGTTTCCAAAGGGTTATAAAAGTTCTGGAGAGTTTTCTTTTGGTTTCACACCTTGTCTCTGATGGAAACGTTTTAAGAGCGCGAGCGGCGAGGCCACCCGGGAGGAATCCTCCACCTCAGCTCGCTGGGCTCACGAGTCGGGTGGTTCTGAGGAGGCGTGTTCACCATCAGGCTGATTCCACTCACCAGCAGGTTTACACTGCCGCTGAATTCGGATCTGGATCAGGTGGAGTCCTGCTTCTCTCATCAAGGCCTCGTTGGCTCACGTCAGGTCATCGTGACCGGACTCTTGGTCCAGGGAGGCTGATTCATAACTGCTTCTACAGTTACATCATCGAAAGGGGGATTTCTTTATGAATTACACATTTATTCAGACATGTTCACTGTATGAAATGTCTCTTAGGTTTCTGGGAAACATCGTGAGATTTCTTTGAGAGACTTCGGGTGAATGATAAAGTGAAATAAGGCGTTAGGCCTCTGGGGAATTAAAGTGACGTGTTAAAATGGTATTTTCCTTTTAAGATGAGGTATGCCTCATCTTTACAGACCTGACTGACTGACAGACTGATAACCATCGCACCCCGATAACAAACATGTAAAAAACAGGAGGCACCTCAGCACTAAATGGACCTTCACTGTGTCCTGCGCTCTAATTGGCTGGAGGTGGCTGAAGATATCCTTATACACAGCTGGGAGGAGATCAGACAGGGAGCTAGGAACCAGTAGAACTTGTGGCGAAGGAGAAGTGGAGGGCCGTGTGGTACCGCTTCGCTCGGGCGCACAACAAGGCGTTGACGGGATGATCCTGGCGGGGGGGGGATCCACCAGTTCTTTGACGTCTGGGGTACCTTCACCTTCACTTGACTTTTAGCGGCCTCTAGTGGATGTATCGTGTAACATCCATGCAAATGTAAATGATGGACAGAACATTTTGAAATGGATATGTTAAATCGCTTACGTAAAGGGAGCATGAATGAGCTTTTAGAGGCTGTGATGTGTTGCAACATGTCAATAAAATATCAATCTATCTATAAATCTATCTAGTCACAGCTCGTTTCTCAGTGTGGAAGAGTAAACCCCATCCCTGTGTGTCACCCTGAGAGCGAGCAGTCACACATTGTGCGTTTGGAACCGGCCGCTGTTAAAGCTCGGCTGCGTTTTTGTATCACGATTGTGTTTTAGCAATCAGCAGCAGCGAGTAGCACGATGCAGATCTGTTTATTTGAACATGTCATAATATCTGAGGTTCAGCTGCAGTCGCTCATTGGTTTCTTCTCCAATCTGATTGGGCGTCTCCCAGTTCCCCTCACACACGATTCTCCGGTTCGGACCTAAAGAGCTTGGAAAGACATTATTTTCTGCAAAAACAAATTTCTTTCACAGACGCATTAAGATTATTTTTTTCATATTCTCTGGTATTGTAATATTTCACAAACCTGTTCGGAACAATAGAGTCAACACATCAGGAAAAGGCGTCTGGCAAACGAATGTGATGTAATGTAATATATCATTGTGTTTATATTCAGTTATCACCTCACATGTGTCTTCTTATCACACGCAGGGGGAGACGCATTAACTTGTCGTGTTCTTTTAGCTGCAGGATGATATAGTAACTAGAAAATCAGAGTAATCGCCTGCAGTGTTTATACTTCAAGAAAAACCCTAAAATCTAGAATTTAGTTACATAGTGATGTGCAAAAGTTCCAGGGACTTTTAATCACATAATGTTCCTTTAAATTACAAGTTTGTTGCTCTATTTATTACCAGCTTTTGAAAAAATACTAACACCCTATGAAACCACATTTAAATCCACTAGATCTGGATTTATTATTGGATCTGCAACCAATTTACAGATATTCAAAGATATCTGTTACCTAAATACTCCAGATTTCTTTCATCCAGATCCATGAATTGTTCTCAGAGAAATATTAAATATGGTGATTAAATTATTCCAGGATCCGCCCCTTTGTCCCCTTTGCCAATTCTCCTACATTCATCATTTGTACCTCATGTTTTTTAAACTGTATTTGGAGGCTGAGTTCTTCCAAACACCCGTAGAAACATGTCTGTAGATGTGTTTGTGTCTGTGTCCTCTGTCTCTTTATGGAACCCCGGCTGACTCCAGTGAGTCTGTGGACGTCACCATCGGTCGCTGGACACCTCCTTCTTCTCGTCTGTGTTTATTCGTCTTTATGACTCTGGCCGTTCGGGCTCGTTACTGCAGAATGAACTTTGGTTCGATCGGACGCGTCCCCGATGGAACTCTGTGATGGACGAGAATCTAAACTTCTCAAATGTTAAAAACATTTTTACTGGTGTTTAAATCTAGAGTTTGTCACCAGCAGAGCATGTGTTTATTGTTTGCGGTGTCGTTGTGTAGTGGGTGATTTCAGGCCACACCAGCAACAAACACCAATGGTTCATTTAAAGTAAAACTACAGACACAAGCAGAACTCTGACTCCCCCTCTAGCGCCACCTTGAGTTTCACATTTTGTGTTTTTGAGTGAAACATCTCAACAGCTATCAGATGAATTGTCATGAAATCTGTTGCAGACATTCACATCCCCCTCAGGAGGAAATATACTAAAGTTATCTCGTCGTCTTTCATCTCGAGCCACGATCCAGTCAAAATTTATTCCATATTTTCGATGAGGTATAAATATCCCTCGTGCACAAACACTAGTTTGGGGCGTTTGTGTTAAAAGAAAGACGGCACCTGTTTGTCATGTTGAACGTTTCTGAAGCTGTGGTCAAGTTCTTTATTTTCAGGTTTCAGCACAATGCAGCTTAACTCTCATATTATTATTTGTAAAGGATATTTTGAGAAGAGAACACAAAACTCCCTATGATCAAAATCATGTCAGGCCAGTGATAAAGTCGACATCAATGATCCGTCAAAAACCAAAGAGGAAGGCTGTAGTACAAGTGATGTGTGAGACGCCTGTGAAAGCTGCAAACTTGTAATTACACCAAACAAAGAGAAACTGGTATAAAGCTGCTGTTGTTGTTATTGCTCGTTACACAACACGTTGTTTCCTAAACGCTCCGTTTTACATGTAAACACAGCTTTTTGTGTCCCACGCCATTCACACACAGTTGGGTTTGAGTGTCCTTGGGCAGGAAAACGGATAAAAGTGACTTGATTTTAAGACCTTGAACCCGTTAACTCCGTTTTTGGAAGAGAAACTTGTTAGAAATTGTGATCTGAGAATCGTTCTTTGTGTTCTGGTGCCATAATCCGCATGATGTCCGCTTCTGACCCAGGATCAGATCCCAGAGAGAGACTGAAGACAGGTCCTGGCTCTCGGGCTCCAACCCGACTGCTTCACTTGTCTCTGGTCCACGTTGCATCAAAGCCACGAGTCCTCTGCCCGTCGCCTGTGCACAATATGCTCCAGTGACCTTTATGACCTTTATTCAAATCCTCACTAATCACCTCCACAGCTCAGTGTTGTCTGGACTCACTTGTTTCTTCGGTAGCCATATATGGTGAGAACCCCTAGTGGTTGAACTGTAGATTACAGATCGTGGATGATTGTGTAAATTACTTTTCTGTGCCTGTGTGATTTCTAATCAGATTTCAGGGTTTTTTTTTGGGTAATAATGTTCCTTTGAGGATTTGAAAAGAGTCCAAGTACAGGACGATTACAGAGTTAATTACTGAGAGGAGAATAACGTTTGATAAGGTCAGGGGCCGGGGGGGCCGGGGGGGGCCGGGGGGGTCAGAGGGCCGCTGGGATTCATCTTTTTATAAAAAAATCTCCCTGGAATAAACCGCAAAACCACCAGAAAGTGTCTCAAAACAACCAAATAGGGGAATAACAATCTACAAAGGGAGGAAAAGAAAACCACAAACAGACACAACAGCCACATATAGAAAATAATCACAACCATGGAAGGATGAAGACTCGACACGTGAAACGGCCACAGATTGACACAACATGGGGAAAAAAGAAATGAAATCCAACCTCAAAGAGATTCTTTAAAAAAAGGCTGCATGGACACGAAATGACAGAAAACAACCACAAGGGGATAAAAACCGACCACAGACATGAATCAACCACAGACACGAAAAGACACATGTGACTAGTCTCTCAATCAACTTGCTCTATTGTCAGGGCGGCTGTGGCTGAGGGGGTACAGCGGGTCGTCCTCTAACCAGAAGGTCAGCGGTTCCATCCCAGTCTTCTTCATTCTGTAGGTGTCTTTGTTCCAGAGGGGCTGCAAGTGGGAACTCAAATGTCCGAATCGGTTGCTCTGGATATTTTCTGGAACATTCCCAGAGTTAAAATGTTTGGAGCATGTCTGTGTGAGTGAGAATACAGCAGGAAAATGGAGAATTCCCAGTGAGCGAGCGAGTGGGAGTGCGACCCCATCAGACGCTCTGTAGACTCCGCCCCTCGCCCCGACTGCTCCGCACATTTTCCGAACTTCGTCTTTCTTTTTCCACAACAACAGGAAAATGTCTGGACCAGAGTTCAGGTCTAATGTGGAGCCAATCATGGCTGCCAGAGGGAAAACCCCTTTTCACAAAAAATAGAAGTTGACGTGGTCAATTATGTCTCTCAGGGCTCCGCGACTCCTTCAAAATAAGTGTTTTAAAATATTTAGTTTTGCCCCTGAACAACACGGGCTCTGCAGCTGCAGTGAAAAAGCAGCTGAATGGATACGGACACACACCGGTCGCCCCCCCGACTCCAGAACCCTCAGGTCCCTGCTCCACACCCAGACGCCTCTTCCTCTCCTTTACAGCCCCACATTCTGCAAACTGTCTGGGGTCCGGGAGTCAACCGCCGCCCCTTGACACCAATCCATACAGGTTAATTGACAATGAAAATACCTGGAGGCAAAACAGACGTTTATAAAATCAAGTTTTAAACCTGGCCGCATAGGATTATTAAAAAAGAGTCATGGGCACGCCGCAGAGCAAATACCTCGGCCCGCGGATGAATAGGTATTCTTTCTTCTTGTCGAGCGTGTTGTTTTTCTTCGGGGAGCTTGTGGTCTTGAAGCGCTTTGGACCTCGGCTCTGAGGCAATTTAATGGATGTACAGCAGCTGCACGGCGCAGAAAATAGTATTGAAATATGTTCCTTGTGTTTTGATACCAAATTCGGGCTTTAGGCTGAGCTCACGGCGTGCCACGGCTGCAGTGACATGCAGGGGCGGCTCTCTCGGCCCCACCGGCGGTGAGAAATGGCGTCCTGAGCGTTTGCCTCCTGCATCGCTGAGGAGCTGAGGAGCTGAGGAGCTGAGGAGCTGAGGAGCGTTCTGTCTCCAGGAAACACTGCAGAGGATTTATGACCCCGTGGATCCACTCGCTGCTCGATGCTCAGAATGTTTCTTTCTTTCTAAAACTTAATCTCGTGCATTACCACCCTTAAGATCCGGCTTATGGATCGAATTATCTCCGCAAACAGAAAACCGACACACACACAAGATGTGTGTTGAGGAAGACGGCAGAACGCACACTCCTCACAGATCCTCGTCCAAACCAAAACTTATTTTTGGAAAAATCCAAACTCGTCTTCCATATTTCTTTCAGCCTGACATGTTGTTGTTCTGTGTGTTTGCCGTTTTCTCCGCCGCCGGTGGAGTGCTGAGGGTCGATTCTCCCAGTTCGACATCAGCACCAGGGTTAGAAACCAGTTTGTCGAGGAAACCGTGCACGTCTGTGTTTCCATAACAACACTTTACTCGCAGCTGTGTGTTGTGACGTTGTTGCGTCGATTGTTTTGACATCGGCTAAACTTCCATCGCTCTTCTTTCCATCTCCGGGCGTCTGAGCAGAGATGGTCTGCTCATCAATCTGCAGCCAACGTCTTCATCGCAGCTCCTCCAGGTCGTTACCGGTGCCAACGCATGTCTGGGATCATCTGCAGCAAAAAGGAGAAGATGAGAGTGAATAGTATAAAAACTGGATCGGTGTGAACCGCTGGAGTTTCTACACGGTTTGAAATCCCTCACACTGTCTCAGGAAATCAGTTTCCACTCATGTGTGAACAGAAGGAACACGTGAGAGCAGCAGTGACTCTGAGACAAGATGGACGATGCTGCTCTCAGACCTGCACTGAAAGGTCAATGAGGTGGACAGTTGCTCTGGATATTTTCTGGATCTTTTTCCCACCAGACTCCTGCTGCTTTATTCTTATATGAAAGACAAACTCTGGAAAATGTCTGGACCAGAGTCCATGTCTAAAAAACGTGAAGTCGATCCTGGCTACTAGAGGAAAACAGTTTGTAACTACAGTTCTTATGTTTATCTTTCCAGAATAAAGTTTTACGTGGTCATTTCAGGGCTCCAGGTCCTACAAAATAAATGTCTTATTATATAAATATATAATAAATATATTGTTTTGCAGTAAAAAACAGCCCTTGCGATAAAACACACACTGTAAATCAGGGAACATTCCTCTTTCACCTATTAACTTTTAAACCTTGTATTCTTGGTGTTTTCTTTGCATGTTCAAGCTCAGCAGCTTCACTCTCTGAATAAAGTCTCAAGGTTGTACAAATACTTTTATTAGTAAGTTATGTTTCTTTCCAGGAAACTTCTTGGAAGATTCTTGACCTATCAAATAAAGCTTTACCTCCAAAACCTTAATATAAGACCAATTTTCATGTCATTCATTGTTTTCATAAAACACACAAACAGCTTTTATACAATAGCTGTAATGTGAAGTGTTTATAAGTTGTAGTAAATGTGCTATAATGAGCAGAGTTAGATTTTTACTTCCTGTGGATGGAAAAATACCAAAAATGTCATTTGTGCGACACAGTGCCGACAGCTCACTGCTTTTCTTTATGACAGTAATTCAGACTCATGGGATTTTTATTTTTAACTGTTGTAAAACTGTATTTTCATTAAATGAGCCAAAGAGTGGTTTTAATTTTCTCAATCTTTGTTGTCCGGCCCTGAGCCGCAGAGCCGAGGCCTCCAGTGGCAGGAAACACAACCGCAGTGACAGACACACACGTGTATGTTCGATTTTTATGTCGGTTACCTCATCGTGCTCTTTAGTTTCTACAACGTTTAATGATCCCGTTGTGTTGTCTGGTCTGAGCCCCGACGAGGCCTCGGGAGTTAGAGAGCTCCAGTGAGTCCTGGCTGAGGAAGACGAGCAGCTCAGAGACTCTTCCCTCGTCCATCTGCCTCGTCTCACGTCTCCTCTCTCTTTCTCTCTTTCTCTCTTTCTCCTCCAGCCGTCATTCCTTTGTATCGCGGTTGCCGTTCAGTTGGAACGTCCCGGTCTCGTCTTTTCCATTCGCAGGCAGCTGCAGCGAGTTACTGGCGGGGGGGGGGAAGACACAGATGGTTCAATTCTCATGTCACCCTGTCTGCTTGGCAGAGCCGTCGGGGAGCAAGTGGAGAAGGATTTATACACACACACACACATACACACACACAGACACACACACAGAGAACATACTGTATATACACACACAAATAGAATCCAGTACATACACAGTCACGCATGTATGTGTGGAGAGCTTTCACACATGTTTTTTCCATTTACATTGTGGATGTTGACATGACACTCTTGTCCACAGACACTTGAGCAGAGGCGGCTTCGGTTCCACGAGGAACACAAAGGGTCACACACACAAACACACACACACACCACCCCCCCCTCCCCCCGACAACAGGCACAACAACATACCGAGGGGATCATGTCGGATATCGCACACACAAACAAACGCATAAACATTTTGCAGAGCGCACACGAGTGTTTCCACTAACAAATCTGCTGCTGTCAAGGTGATGAAGCCACAGAAACAACATTTAGAAGGTTTAAGAAACAACGAGGGGAAAATATCTCATCACAGGTTTTCTGACCAATGTCGTGAAAGAGATTTAACCTCAAATCGTTTACCAATAATCACAAATCTGTGTTTGTACATGAAGGGAATCGGATGAGCTGCAGTTGCTCAGTTACGTCAGGTCACAAAAGATTCTGGACAAGCCTTGAAATCACTTTTGGAGAGATGAATAGATTTGTGTCTTGTTTTGGTTTTGTCGCCGCTCTTCAGTTCCTGTGCAGCTCAGTTTCAATAATTGTTTGCTGGATGTTTTCAGGTTTCAGGACGGGCGGGCTGCACATTCCTGCGGTGCACGACTTGGTCATCAAAAAGTGTGTTTTTCTTCCTCTGCACTACATGAACATGAACATAGTGGGAGCTCTGGAGTTTCTCTTTAATATCCAGAGGCCTCAACCGGAATTTGTAAAGTGACTTGGGATCATGTAGTTAAACAAGTCAGGTTGAATTGTATCAGTTAATAAATATGGAGGATTATGAATTTGAAATAAAAGGATCAACACAACATTAAAGGGGCAAGTCGCTGCTTTAGTTCGAGTAGATTAACGTCAATGTAGAGAAAACACACAGTTACCAAATATTCAGAGCTCAAACTAATCAGTTGTGCGTCTCTCTACTGTTAGTTTGTGCGTTTTAAGGTCAGACGTGTGTCTGCCAGTACGAGGAGGGAGGAGGCGACCATGCAAATTAATATGAAATATAAAAAGTAAAGGTCCATCAGAGAGAAATCACTGGTAGTTGGTTTGTCAACACGTAGAGGGTTCAATGACCTCTGCACGAAAAAAGAGAAACGTCTCTGTGACCACGAGGCGACCGGAGAATGTTCTCCTGGATGAAGGCGGACGTGTTTACTCGTCAACGATAAAGAAGAGACTTCAAGAGCAGAACCTCAGAGGAGTCAAACCTCTGGTAAACCTCAAAAACAGAAAAACATGCACGGGGAAAAAACTGGTGGAGGTCTGGAGCAAAGTTTTTGTGGAGCGATGAAACAAAAAATCAACCTCTATCAAAACGATGTGCAGAGGAAATGGTGGAGGAGATAAAAAAGAAAAGAAGCAAGCCACCACCTCATCTGTCACACATGGCGGCGGCTCTGTTCCCTCGGCCGGTGGAGCCGCTGCACTGGAGTTTACTGAGGATTCTTCTGCTCGGAGACTCCACCGGATGAAAGCAGGGGTTCCACAGGAGCTCAGATTCTCTTCAATGCATCAAAACTCACCGGGCGACGATTCAACATTCAGTCCAGTTACTTTAGAATCCTGGATATTTGGACCTGATGTGATTAAAGGGCAAATTCTCCCACACGGATCTTTTTATATTGATGCAAACACTGAAAGTAAAACTGAGATTTGAATGTAGTTTTATCATTAGTATAGATTCTTGTTTTGTTTCTATTGCAATATCATTAATACGTGATGCTTCTATACTGACAGTGTGGTACTTTTACTTTAAGGCAACGGAGGAAGTAGTAAACACACTTCTGCACATAGGTATCAGCTCCAGATATTCAAAAACGATATTGCGTGAAAAGATGATCTTTATCAACTAAGATGAGATGTTTGTCTGCTTTTCAATCTTAGTTTTCTATATCAGTTGTATGTTTTGCGCACATTGTTTTATTCATGATTGTAATCGGAGTTAGCCTAGCCTGTTAGCTTCCACTTAATGAGTGGAAAACAAAATTAAAGGTGCAGCCTTTAGGAGTTAGTGGCCTCTAGTGGTGAGTCTGTGAAGTAGCATCTAACTGAATCACCCTCTCTCTCCTTCAAGGGTGCATAAGAGAAACTATGGTGGCCTCCAGGTGACATTTAAAGAGCCGGTGTTTAGTTTTGTCCGTTCTGGTTCACCGTAGAAACGCGGCACTGCAACATGTTAGATTCCATCGAACAGGACGAGTTCCTGATGTGGAAATAAAAGCCTCATTCCAACGCAACACAAACGCAATGATGCTGAGTTTTTCACGAGTAAACACTAAACATCCTTGACCCTGGACCTTTAGCAGTGTGATGCATGATTAGTTGAGTTGCTCAACAAACTCCATGTGGGCTGGTTGGATACGATGTCTTGTATCAGTGTGTGTCGGCTGCACAGTGAGATACACTCTTGTCCGTATTTCACATCAGACATTTACTGCACTGCACTGGAAACCTCCTGCAGAGACTCTTAGAGTTTATATGATGTTTCCACAAATATGTCCAGAAATAGTTTTGTTTTTCTGTGGAAAAAAGAGTTGTAAAAAGTTATTATAATTTGCACAATAGCTGCAGAAAGATGGAGAGAGACCAATAAAAATGTGAAAAATGACTTTTAATTAGTTGCTAAATAAGAAGCAGGTTCAGTTATGACCTTCAGTCCCTTCCACTACCACCACTACTCAATTAAAACCACTGAGCGTAAAAGAATGTCATCAGTCTGGATTCCAGTCTCAGTGTCTCATGATGATCCTGAAGCTGCTGGAGCTTCTCCCACAGCGAGGTGAATCAAACTCCCCCTGAGAGGTCCACTTCTAGACATTACTCTGCATTTGTCAAATCTGTGGATATTGAATATCGGGACGAAACATCCGTGACGACTTTCAAAGGAGCTGTAACACGTCGCGTGTGTTTCACGCGCGCGCTGAAGAATCTTCACCTGTGCACCGAGTTTATCTTCTCGTCTCACCCCTCCATTGACCGGGGTTGCCGGGGACACGGCCACCGCAGCACTCGCCAGCCGGCACGCTGAAAAGAAAACTTCACACGCAGGAGGAGAAGCCTGTAGCTGCTGCCAACATGAGTCACAAGTCGGAGCTGGAGTGAAAAGGATCCTTCAGAAGTGGCTTTTTTTTGTTATCTGCAGCCCTGAATCTGCTCCACAAATGTGTGCAGGACGTCCACAACAGAGAGATCCCTCGCTGAGGCTTTTTATGGTGAGATAAAAAGGAACCAGGGAGGTTATCTCCGACTCAGCTGACATTCCAAGTCGGAGCATGGTGTTGACTGCAGCCTCTAATCGAAGACACATTGGAGACGTCTGCTGCTGCCAAGTGGGCTTTGAGTGACCCGGCAATCCTGGTGCAAGAGGGACCTCCGGTGGCCGCTTCGCTCCCGGCAGGAACTCTCACCGTGTACAGTACGTGTCAGATATGATGAAGAACATTCACGTCTGACTGAGCGGAGTTCTCTGGAAGTCAAAGTCAGACGAACACCGACATCAGTTTCCTTGATTGTTCTTAAGGGTGTAAATCAGGGAGGTCAAAGGTCACCGGCGGGTTGTTAAGAGTTTCACATCTGGACGGTGAAGTGCAGCTCGAGTTCTGAATGAATTAATGGCTCCAGCACTGAGATGAAAACACTCTGTGGGAGCTGGAGGGAGCATATTCATGTTTCCATTAGAAGACTTACATCTGATCTTATGGACATTGAATGTGAAACAGCACCGATTTTATTTCAAATTCACTGTCCAGGAACATGTCAATCCATGCACAATTCATACGTGGGTCTTAAATTAATATAAATATATATGTTTATCCTTTTTCTCATTATCTTTACATCGTTTCTTTATTGGTATTGTTTTTAACTTAGGTTGTATGACGATGAAATAGGATTAAAACGTTTGTAAAAGTCTGAGGTTTGACTCAGTTATAGTGATCGTTCTTCATTCAGCCTAAAAACAACAACTGAAAACTGTCAGAACAAATAACGAAATGATTCAAAAGAAGAAAAATAGCATAAAATCAAACATAAAAGGGTGAAAATAAATAGAAAAATTTGACCAATAAGCCGAAACCTTTCATATTAAAAGCCATAACTGATCAATTATAAAAGAAAAGAAAGAATTAGACACAATAAAAAGATGATTGTTGATTAAATGTGATAGTTTCTTGTTTTAAATTTCAACTCCCAGTACACGTCTGCTCTCGGGTTTCACACATGTGGCTCCTCGACGATCTGCTGCTGAATCCCGGCCATGTTGCGTTTAATAAAATCAAGGTGAAGCTGGTCAACCTGTCTCGTATCATGAGAAATTAATGTGCGGCAGCTGATTCTTCTGTTTCTGAACAAATTTATTCTTCTGGTTCACGTCACATTCGGAGCCGAGGGTCCAGGGAGTGAACGCATTGAGCTTTTTAATGTCTGGCTTCATCTCGGGCTGAGGAGGATCCGTCCTGATTTAAAGACGACTGACAATATTTCTTCTCCACACAACTTGATATACACCCAACAGGAAGCAGGAAGCAGAAGCAGCAGCTCGACTGATCGGCTCTAATGACCAAACAGAGGAAAAGGCAAAGAAAGACATCGCTCCTTCTCCGCTGATGTCTGAAGAGAAACCCTCGACTTTCCTCCCAGAATCCCTCGCTGGCCTCTCGGTGCTTGTTTTTCAAGTTGCCAAAAGGAATCGCTGGATTGTAGAAGAGCTGAAAATAATAAAAAGCCCCAGAACAATCCTGCCCTGGCACAGGAGAGGCAGTTCAGGTCTGAGAGAAAATAGATTGCAGATGTTTCTGCCAAAACCTGAGGAGGAAATGTTTACAACCCGCTGCACCTTGTGTACCAAATCGTTGCCAGCAGCACGACCTCGTTTCGTCTCGGTTTCTACAGCCCAGGAGGAATTCAGCAGTTTAGAAAGTGGCATTGTGCGACAAATAGTGAGTTTTCTATTAGAGACAAAAGTGTGCAGTCAGGTCAGGCATCATTTTGTCAGAGAGAGAAACGAGGAGAGCTCATCTCAGTCCGTGCTGGTTTCAATCGTTTCTTCCCCCACAGGCCTGGGAAACATTCTTATTTGAATTCTTCATATTTCTCTGGAAAAATGCAGGACGTTTAAATGATGATTGAAATGTCACATTCGTCAGGATTTCATCTGAAAGACGATCGAGCAAAATACAAAAATAACTAAATCGAAATGTATTTTTATTATTTTTCTGGTGAGGGGTTCGTGAATTGGGTAGAGAACTATTCCACCTCATGTAAACTCATTTTCACTATTCACAAATAAAACTACTTCATGGAAACCTGACAAATCTCTTCTTTAAAGCTTTAAAGCGACACCTGTGGTGAAGCTAATCAAGGCCGTGCACAAAGTGAGCACAGCAGGCAGATGGAGATATAGTGAACAAGCAGCTGTGGCTCAGGAGGCACAACGGGTCGGTCACCCTTTAACCAGAGGGTCGGCGGTTTGATCCCAGTCTCCCCCAGACCACATGCCGAAGTGTGGGCGAGACACTAAACCTGACGCCTGTGCAGCGACTGTGAGATTTATGTGTGATAGATTGTGCTGCACATTGATGCTGTTATATTAATAGATGTAGTATTTCATGATATTAGTCTGTGAATGAATCTGTTCGTGCTGTTTGTGTTTCTTCACCTCAGCCTGATATCGGTGTCGAATCTTGTTTCTTTCATTCATACAGCCAAAAAAATAAATGTAAAAACAGCACGTAGCAGTTTGGTAGTGGAAGTTAAACCTTGTTATTAGTTAGTTATTGAGTTTTAAAGTTGCTGGTTGGTTGAAATGAAGCTGTACAAGCTGTTCCCTGTCAGTAAATGCTGAGCTCAGTGAATCACCTGTTGGCTCCAGCGTCGTATTCAAGCCACATGTCCCCAAACAGACGAGCTCTTCTGTCAAAGAGGGTTGTTCTGAGCATGGATTAGTAAATATCAAATATCTGAACATGAACCATCATATTCTGACCTGTCGAGCTCGTTCCCTCCTTTTCTCCATGTTCTCGTGACTTTGTGCTACATCATCGTTTCGCAGATGAGATCACCAAACGTCGATTTAAACACTGAAAATCAAATGAATGATTTTCTTGCTTCCACCTCGATCCATCTGGTCAGCCGGTCCTCTGCGTTCAGCGAGGGGCTCTGGAGATATCGACAGCGCAGTAACAATGAAATACAGCCGCCATAATATCGGTCACAACGCCGTGCCAGTGTAAACACTCCGTCGAGTGGAAAGTATATTTTCTCGACATGAAACACATCTGTCCTGCAGATCCCCCCCCACACACACACACATGCAGAGTCACCCTTCAGTCACCCCATGGGCTGTAAAATAAGCTGCCGCCATATGCCAACCAGGGGTCAGCGGCGTGTCAACATCTTGCCTCTGTCACGCAAGAGGACACACACACCGGCTCACACGTGCACACACACACACACACACACATTTGCATGGCTGCAGTGTTGTCTGCATTCATTCCCCGACCTCGAGCCATTTTTTCCTTCCAGCTCCTCATGCTGAACCACAACGTTTTTACCTTTAAAACCGATTCAGGTCCAAACCCATAAACGCCGCTCGAAGGATGGAAGAGCGGCCAAGAGCAGCCGGCGCTCACACGAGGTCTCCTTCGAACCGGCGAGACAAAGACACAGGCTCTCACGTGGCGTTGCTCCGGACATCCATCATGTTGTGGGTCTGCAGAGGGCCGGTTACAAAGGGAGGCGGCGAGCCAGGAAGCAACGCATCGCTCAGCACATTCGTTACCGTCGTCTCCTGGAGAGGAGACTTAGAAAAGCTCAAGGTTGTCAAAACGTCTCGAACGTCTGAGGAGACACAGAGGCTGCAGTGTTCTGCTCTCAGCTGGGTGCCTCCAGGAACATGAAGATGGACGACATGGCGGCGAGGCCAAAGCGTCTCGATCACTCCCCCTGGTGGCTGGCTGCAGCACAGGCCATAACTCAGGTCTGCTCCATGTAAGTGGATGGGACACGGACCAGACGGAAACAATGGAAGACCACGTTAGATGAGTTTATCCTCAAAGATTCAAAGGTTCTTATTACATTGAAGTATTTGTAATAAGTTTGGTTTTAATGAAGTCGTTTTCCAGACATGAACTTGGGGAAGAAACTTTCTTTGGCGTTTGCCTTTCAGGTGAGGGGTGGAGCCGAATGTAGGAGGCAGGACGTAATGTATAAATAAATGTAGAGAGATATGTGTGTGTGTCTGTGTGTGTGTGTGTGTGTGTGTAGGGTACTCTTTGGCCTTGTTGGAACTATATGTTTCTAACGAGTGCCCCATATATATTTTAATCTTTTTACTTAGTTTCAGAAAACCAAACCCTTGTTTTTGTTGGTGTGTGGAGCCTGAACATCGGCTCCTGTGAACTGATCTTTAAAAACTACGAGATCAAACATCCAACCCCAGTAAAAAAATAAAGCACACGCATCTCAGATACCGACTTCATGTTGTGTTTGCTTTACTGCCGCTGCCAAAGAGGTTTGACGTAACGCACCCGAACTCCCCCTGCAGCCCGTCGCCAGCCTCGCACGTCCACTCGCTCCCCTCGCTTTGTTTATGGCGAGGATTCCTCCGCATGTGATGTCAGTGTTCCTCGGAGGTGAGAGAGCAGCGGCGTGTTTACATCGCTCGGCCGTACACAGCGCGTGGGCGTTAACAAACAACAGCCCCCTCTGAAAAAAACCCCAGACACCTAACCCTCGTGTGTGTTTACTCACGCCACTGTCAAACAACCACATCCCCGTCCAAACAGTGTCGGAGGGAAAAACCGCATCATCCCCGGCTCTGTTCTCGATTAGCACGCGGCCTCCTCCTCCTCCTCCTCCTCCTCCTCCTCCTCCTCCCCCGAGCAGGGAGCGGAGAAGAACCCAAAACATCCACGGTAATCAATCTGATGAGCAGCGGTACACACGGAGGACACGGGAGTAAACATCTTTTAAACCTCGGCTGGATTCCGGTCTCATCTCCACGACCAGCGGACATGTCAGGGTTTGTTTTTTGCGAGCCGAGACACAGGAATATTTCTCCAAGTGGCGCCCGGCTCTCGTAAATGTTTAATAAACGCTCCCTCTGTTGAGTCCGAGGTTCCCGAACCCATGCGGTGCTATTTATAATCCAGTTCACGCTATATGTACAGTTTATGCTTTTTACCAGATAATCTGTGTTTGTAAAGAGCGAGTACACAGAAAAGTCACACAAGGAAATACGAGTCTCCTGGTCTCCATTTTAACAAGACTCCCTGTTTTTTAATGGGCATATCCTGGTGTTAAATATCTGTAATGTGCTTTGCCTGGCTGTGACCACGCTCGGACATAAACAAGCTATTCTTGCTCTGCCTATAATTGTTCTATTAATAACACCCATAATGTCTGAGTCTGGTTCTGCGTGGCAGCGTGCGGCAGCATTTATTGTGTGCGTACGCGACCTGTTTCCAGCTGCCACACGTAGTTAACATCTGGTTCCACCTCGGCTGGTCAGGACTCAGGAGTCTGCAGGCGCTCGGCAGTCGGTGTCCCTCGGTGCTGCTGCAGATCTGGCGCCCGAATCTTTACGATGAGACGTGGCACCGGGGTCGAGCAGAGAACAGGAGCCGGTCACCTCCAGCCCATCAGGTCCAGGTTGAGAGCTTTAAGTGTCACACAGGCATCAGATACAGGAACATGTATTCTGCTCCTGTGGTGTTGATGCTCATTCAGGGGCTGAGAGCTCAGACCATAACTCAGATATAGTGACCGAGTCTTATAGATGCAACATTTATTAAAACTACACCTGAGAGCTGAAGCTGTATTATCGCTTCATTTGATCCATACCTGCAACACAGTTCTCTAGGTCAGTGTTTCTCAGTCGTTTGCTCTTCAAGACCCTTTAACTCACACAAATTAGACCACAAACCCGTATTTGGCAAGATTTGAGGTTTTAAATGTTTTATTACAGGACATAAGTATGAAACTCAACTCACTTCCAGACGCATACCTCACTGCAGAAAGTGAAAAAAAAACGTTCCTTAGTTCATGTCCTACCCCTCCACAAACTTTCATGGAAAAAGGTTGAGAGGTTTTGAGTAATTATGAAAACACAAGGGCGGCTTTGGTGCTTAGGAGATGTAGAGCCGGTCGTCCACTAACCAGAAGGTCGGTGGTTCGATCCCTGTGTCCCCAAGCACTGTATGAATATGTGTGTGAATGGGTGGAGTGGTCATCAAGACTAGAAAAGCACTTTATAAATACAGAGCATTTACTATTTGCACCTTTACGATCTGTCAGTCTTGTAAATCCTCAGATTCCCTGAAGGTTCTTCTCGGACATGGAGGGTAAATGAAATTGTAATTGTATTCAAACCTTCAGTCGTGAAAATAACCAGTGGATTTAATTTAATCTCATTTATCTCAATGGGATGCATATAATCGAATGCATCCCTGGCTGAGGACTGAATCCTGCATATCTCATGTTATTAGGTTCAGGCAACTGAAAGTCATAAAATGGACATGACTCAGCCTCTGATTTGACTTCACGACATTTAACAATATTAAGCAATATATAATTACACATTTATTATGTTGTTGTTGCCAAAATTTAAGGAATTGAAGGAGGTTTGATATTTTTCTGGAGCGAGAATCCACAAACTGATACGAAACATATTCGTAACTATGAAATAATTTAATATTTGTACTTTTTTAATAATAAAAACATAAAAATTGAAAGTGCTGCCAAACTGGCTTCAAACAAGACCTGGAATATGAGTTCTGAATGTTTTCTAATATGAGATTTAAGTTTTCGGACTTAATTCATTTATAAAAGTTTCTAAAAACATGTTTTCACTTTGTCAAAAGTCACATTTTGAATCTGTTCATCATTACATGTGCACTGCAGTGACGAGGACGAGGGAACATGGGAAAATTAACCTCTGACAATAATACAAAGGTGATGAGGCAAATGTGACCATTTATTATAGATCAAATCCCTTATGGAAGTTAATATGCAATATAGAGCTGCTCTCTGTCTCAAAGTGATGAAAGATGGACGACGTGTCTCCCACATTTAAGATAAAATATCCTGGATACGAACGCTGCCATCTTGTGCCGATGACGTCATTTGGAGCCAGAGTCTGAGGGGGAGGAGCCACAGTATCAAGGTTCTGCTGATGCACGCTCTCGACCAATCACAAGGCTGTCTTAGCTGTCTGTCATGATGTTCGACCCAGTTTTTATATCATCAAATAACTAATTAAAACCAGAAATGAATACTGACATCTTACAACATACATTAGTGTACTTGCTAGCATGGACACATAACTGCAGCTGACCACCAGGGGGCGATCAAGTCGTCCATCTTTATTTACAACGTGCGAACATCCACAAAGACGAGTGTACAATGTGATCAAAATGCTTCCTGGCCCATTAGCTTAGTATGTAGACCACTGTTTCCTTTGCAACACGTGTGCTGTTCCCTCTGTTCAGCAGCTGCCCCCCCCCTCCCCCACACCCGCTGGCAAAACAACAAAACAACAACACAAAGCAACATTCTCAGGTGTTTTCACTCTCGTTAGCGCTGGTGATTACAAGGTTCTTAGTAAACCACAATTACTGGAAAATGTGCCCGGACAGCGCACGTGATGTGCACGTGTCACAGCAGAGGGAAGGACGCTGGTTCATTCAGACGTAAATCAAGACGCTGGTTCCTTTTCAAGACAGGTGAACAATCGTGGAAGACAAAGTGAATGTTTTTTCTTTATTCTGACACAATGATGGGAAGTGTTGTACATCGCAAAACCACACACACAAACATCCAGTGGTTATCTCCTGAGGAGCTGGGAAGAGGAAACCCAGAAGGTTCCAGGCTCGCGTCCTCACGGAGGTTTCTGGTGTCCGTGGATCGGACTTCCTTCCTGAGGACAGACAAAGAAAGAGAGAGGGAAGTTGACCAAAGTCGATAAATATAAAGTGAGAGAAAACAGCATCAGGATAAGAAATGTCCCACTGAGATGTTCATGCATTTTAATACCAAGATAACAAGATTAAGTTTTAGAGTTACAAATGTTGCTGATACGCTTGCTTGACCAATCAGGAGTCAGTCTCAGCCCTCGATCCTGATGTTTTACCTTTCGTTAGCTCTATCAGCTGTTTAATGTTTTGATATTTGTTATTAAAGATGAGCCAAAATGTCGTCTAGACGTAAAACACCTGCAGACATTATCACTGTTTGTGTTTTGTGTGGAGAAACGTTCTGAACTGAAGATGGAGTCTGGGCCAGGATATCCGCCGATGGGCTCAGAGTTTGATATTTAGATGAATAAATCATTGCTATTCATGCACCAGGTCCAGTTCCTCCTCCCTAATATGTGTGAGCACGTAGCACCAGACCAAACTGTAGCTGAAACAAGTTCAAGTTAAAAAAAACTAAAACTTTCCAACCAGATTCAACCCAGTTTTGTGATTGAAGCTGCACGAACGTGATTCGATCTGCGAATCACCGAATGTTTCCAGTACGATTCGGTTCCGTGTGGTTTTTTATTTCTCTCGTCTCAGGAACAAATCTTCTATCTACACGCTGTGAGTTTGCCGTTCGTGTAAATCATGTCGGAGCCACTAATGTGTTTTATCACGGCTGTTTCCTTCATGTCTCCGGCAGGCCCTGCTCCTCCAGCTGAATTTCCTCCCTCGCTCAGCTCAAAGAAGAGAAAAAGAAAGAGAGAGAGAAAACTCTGCATCATCTGCACTCAATCAGAATAATTATCCAAAGAAATGCAGAGCAGAGCCTGTGAGAGGTGAGGGGAACGAAGCACAGGGGCTATTGGCAGCCACCTCCCTCAAGTCGGGGTTAGTCATCTCTCTGCTGCTCTGGAGGAGTCGGAGGACGGGTTGGGACAAAGCCATCAGACAGACAGACAGACACACAGACAGACAGACACACAGACAGACAGACAGACAGACAGACAGACAGACAGACAGACAGACAGACAGACAGACAGACACACAGACAGACAGACACACAGACAGACAGACAGACAGACAGACAGACAGACAGACAGACAGACAGACAGAGAAGAGGCCTGAAGTCTCTGGAAGCTCAACAGCTCCACTGGAGACTGGCAGGCGCTCACACACACACCACTGTTAGCCCTGTGTTCCGTCTGTCAGGCTTCCTCCTGAACAGAAACACTGAGCCTGTCACTCTGACCACGTGGGAGCTCTTACACCTTTCCTCCAGGAGGATGAAGCCATTGAGATCCTGTCAGGATCTCCTGAACGCTTCCTAAAGGAGGTTTCTGTGGAACGTTGTTGGGGTTCCTGTTTGATTGCAAAGTGGCTCTGCAATCAAAAGTTCCTCGGAGCCCTCTAACTCTTTAAAGCAGATGGACAGAAAAAAATATAAAACCCTGATTAGACCCCAGTGCCCGTGAAGAATCATTTGTATAAATGTTCTGGCAGCTCTATGAGTCCACAGGGGGCTGGCAGGCGTCCTCAGATCAGTATCTCTGGGTTTTGAATTTGGAGTTTCACTTGTTTCTGGTCCAAAGATTTAACAGACTGAACCGGGTTAAACCATCTCCTCTAAACAACAGAGGTCGGTTTAATATAGATCTCTGCTGGGGTTCCACAGGGCACGTGTTTGGGGTTCCCTTGTATTTGTCTGTAAAGGGCCTGTTTATTTAAGATGAGAGGTTCTTCCTATAGTTTGTCTGCTCGTGGATTAAAGCTCCCAGGCTGAACAGGACATTTGGACCCTCCTGGATCTTCCTCACACAAATAGGCAACATGACAAAGATCATGTTAAAAAACTGAGCTCTTCGTGTACCCGCTAAATAAATCATGTTTATCCATTTATCATGTTTAGTTATTTAATGTTTTAACGGATGAATAACTTGATTTTCTGATTATGTAAGGACCCGGTTGAATTAAACCAATTTTCACTAGAGTGTAAAAGTTCATATGTTTTGTTTCTTATGTCCCTGTGAACCTAAAAGTTGCTTCCTGCAGCGAGAACAGATGTTTTCTTCTGGTTTTACTTTCTGTCTCTTTACTTGAACCTTTTGGTTGTTTATTTCAGTCATAGATCAGCTTTTGTTTCTAATTCTGAAATGTTTGAAGTGATCATTTATACCTCATTGGTTTCTGAATAGATCCATAAATAACATTATAATTAACAAAATGTTGATGAAATGATTGATAATCAACTAATTTCTCAAACGATTTTGAAGGTTTGTTGCTTTCCCTTTGTCGTATATTGTCGTACGTTGAATATATCGGTTTCAGCTCCTTCAGCTGATGGGTAAATTCTCCTCATTTCATAGACTAAACAAGAAAATAACAGGCAGACTATTAAATAATGGAAACAACCGCAGTCCTACTTCACATGTGAGAGATCTGAAGGAATCAGAATTTGTTATGGCTCCATATTTGTTTGCCAAAGAGTTTTTAAGTGAGCGTACGTCCACCTCAGATCCTCTTTCCTTTAAAGAGCCTGCAGCTGAAAGAAAACACCCACTTAGACACAATCATCAAAGATGCACCGACGGCTACGAGGATGAACTCTCTGATGAATCGTAATATTTCACCCCTGAGGTTTGCACGTGTTTCCTGCACAAAGATTTCCCGAGACTGAACTGGGGCAGAGAGGTTTTAAATGAGCTTCATGCTGCAGAGAGGAAACAGAAGAAATGAAACGACCCTTCAGATACTTGTTGAGTAGAGACATTAAAACTATACCTGAATGAAGAGCTCCTCGTACAACGTGTGTGACTTCTCCCCCGTGAGACTCCAGGTCCGTCCCCTCGTCTGCGTCCCACGATGTGACACTGCTTCAAGAGAAAAGACATGTTAACACTCAAGTGTGTCTGGACATTTTCCTGAGTTTGTCTTTCACATAATGAAGAAGGGAGCAGGAGATTCTCCGGGTCCGACTCGTTCACAACAACAGAAAGATGCCTGGAACGAGGGGGTGGAGCCTGGGAAGAGCAGCTTTCTGACAACTATCCCGATTGGTTTTGCCAAAGGAAGCCGGTGTTTTATTCACTTCTTTGCTCCGTGAACCGGCGGCGAATGTTCGACTGCGTGTGACCTGCTGTTGTTTCTTACCCCGCGCAGCTCTCAGAGTCCTGTAGGGGGCAGCGCAGGCTCCGTGTGGGACGGACACCGCGTGACCTCGAGGTCAGTTTCTTTATTTTCTTCTGCAGCGTGTTGACCTGCTGCAGGAGAGCGTCTCTCTCCTCCATCAGAGACTGTTTGAACCTGCACACACACAGACACACACACACACACACACACACACACAAACACACACACACACACAGACACATACAGACACACACACACACACACACACACACACACACACACACACACACACACGTCTCTTAATGCACCTTCAAAGCTGATTTAAAGTGCGATGGATTTCCTTCCCCTGTAACTTGTGCTCGTGCAGAATGTTGAGCTCAGATGTTCCTGATGCTCGATGAACAACAGCAGCGTTCAGACTCTAAACAGTGAGCGATGAAATACGGCTGATTGAACTACAAAGGAAGCTGGGAAATAAAATCTGATCAGATTGAATCTGAGAAAGGTCTTTTATTAGATCGGCCTTCAAAGAAATATTTACTGCAGCGACTGTGCAGAGGGGAATTCTGATATTTACTGGTGAGTTTTAAAATAGGTCGTTTTAGCAAAAAACTTCTTCTGCTTATGTGAACATAAACATCGTGACCCATAAAAAAACGAGTATCCAACGTGCACAGAATTAAAAATAGTAAAAAAAAAGCACATAACCTTATTAAAGGTTCATTTCAGCAGAAACCCTGCTCAGTTCACTTATTGTTCTAGATTAATATGAGAGTAAACAAACATGAATAAACGAGGAGGTGATGAAAATACACATGAAGTGAAACATTAATTATTAAGTGATTTGATAAATCCAAAGGTTTTGTGGGTGATGAATGTAGAAACACAGCCCAGTTGATTATCAGAGCAAATACAGTTAAAAATAAAATTGTAATAAGTTTATCAAATCAAATGACAACATGTTATTCTATTTTTCAATTCAGATGCATATTCAACACCTTCATTTTTCATTTATAAGCTTTTTCATCACACTTATCTTGTGTTTAGTCACTTTCAGGCTCAAGGCCACTTTCCATAAAAGATAAATGTTACATGTTTTTGTTTTCATCTTATCACAACAATTTTAATCAAATCTGCTTTAAATTAATCAAATTATTTGACAATTCATCACTTGTGTGAAGAATTGAATTGTGTGATAAAATGAATTGATAAATGTTTCATTTTCACTTCACATTCCTCACTTTAAGCTAAATGAGGCCTGATATCAATGTTTACCAACCCACTGTGTCACAGTTCAGTCCAGTGAGAAGTTAATTTACTGTAATTAAAATTTTCTTATTTGTGTCTTCTTCATTCTGACTATCTGCTGCTGTGAATGTGAATTTCCCCGCTGAGGGATGAATAAAGTTTTATCTTATCTCAGTGGTCGGATTTAACCAAGTACATTTACTTCATCACTCTACTTTAGTACTTTCTTCCTGAATCTACTTTACTTAAGTAGATTAATATTCTGGTACTTTCACTCCACCACATATATCACCAAATATTTGTACTTTCTAATCCACGAGATGTTTACAAACCATTGCGTGTTCAAATCTTTTTTTTTATCATTTTAAGAATAATTAGAGGAGAAATAATCCTGCAGCATCACAGTGAAAAAAACACCCGTATATTTAAAAGCAGTACTTTTTCTGGTACTTTTACTTTTTCACAAGTACATTTGTCTATTTTTACTTTTACTTCGGTATAATCTTTGATTCTTTCCTCCAGCCCTGCTTCCAAATAGAAATCAATAAGTAATGTTCTTCATGTTGTGTTCATCATGAAGAGAGGCTGTCCTGTGATAAGGTTCTTGTAGTGATCGGGGAGAGTACAAACCTCTTGACACAACACATCCAGGATCGCTGCTGCTCACACAGCCACTCGAACTGCTCGGCTGTCTCCTGCAGTTTCCTCAGACTTCCCTCGTTCTCCTGCTGCAGCTCCCCGACCTGTGAACGAGCAGGTCAGCGTCACTTTATCTCATCCACAACCAGGAGGTGACAACAGGAACAAGCAGGAGGTGAAACGTTCTGCACCCGTCAGAAATCAAAACCTCCGACCCTCCTGCTCTCATCTGGAGAGACGAAGAAAAGGAAAAGGAGTCGGACTTCATCTCCGACTCCCAGAACTTCTCACAATCACTCAAGCTCTCGATCCACCGCAAACAAATGTTCTCATTAGGTTTTCTCTCTCTGTCGCTCGGCCGGTTCTCGTTCTCTTGGGACTCTCACCGAGGAGATAATTGTGGAGCTGGATTGTTCTGCTGTCTGATGGAGCGGTTGAAGCAGAGGCCAGTGAGGGAGTGAGGCCTCTGAAGCCAAGTGTGAATTAGAAGGAGAAGAAAGTCCTGACAGGTACAGAGGAATGTCTCACTGACGCCCGGAGCCAACACACACTCACTGGAACCCGGCGCCAGCAGAATCTGAATTAGTGAGCTCTCTGGGGCGCTTGTAGCTTTTTTTTTAAAAATTTGGCTCCGGTGTGTAAATTTGAACCTTGAGGTTTTCTGTTTCATGAAGGTAATTATTCAAAGTCCAGCGGTGGCTGTTATTCACTGTGTTTCACTGGCCCTCGGCCACGTTGACCAGAACGAGCCCGAGACGGCGAGGACAGTGTTGATCCATTACTGGAGCTGAGAGGAGCAGCTGCATCTTCTCAGGAGGAGCTGACGAGGAGGAAAACTCCTTCTAAAACCATTAAGACTGCAGAAGTGTTCACTGGGAGGAGGAGGAGGAGGAGGAGGAGGCGGAGGAGGAGGAGGAGGAGGAGGAGGAGGAGAGTGGGATCCTGACACCTGCTGGACAAACATCACATCACAGCCGTCTTTGTCTCAGAGAATTTAATTTAAGCTATTTATTCCTGTTTGATGAATACGGTTGATTTATGTGATTAATGAAAGTGATAAAGCTGTGATACTGCAATTTAAATTTCATTTATTATCTATTATAATAATTTGTCCATCCATCCATCCATTCCCCCTCCCTCTCTCTCTTTCTCTCTGTCTCTCATTCTCTTTTTCTCTATTACATATTTCAGCAAATATGTGTTCTTTCTACTTTCTTCATTATTACAAAGCCTTGCATTACGTCTTCACGTTGTTTTTTTAATATATTTAGTGACTATAAATATATTTAAAAGCAAGTACCTTTAGAGAATAAAGGTAGATCGTTTCTATCTACTTGTACTTAAAATTTTACTGAATACTTCTTCCAACACTGCAAGGTTAAATAAAAAAACTACCACTGAAACTATCCACGCTGCTGTTTGTTCTTCCACTGACAGACGTCACGATCACTTTAAAACCTTGAAATGAATTTGTATCAATCAATCAGTATCAATCTTTAAGTTAGTAAACCTGCTGAAGAAGCGCTCCTGCTTCCCTCACCTCCTTCTGATGAGCCCTGCTCCGATCCTCCAGCTCCTCTCTCAGAGTCGTGTTGAGGTCTCGCTGCTCCTCCAGCTCCAGCGTCTTACTGTTCAGGACAGAATCACACAGACAGAGTCAGGACGAGGGTTAGAAGCTGCTTAACACAGAATTCATTCCGGTTTATATAGTGAAACACAGCTTATATTTATAATCTGTTATTCTGTCAAACTGTCTGCAGAGTAAACTCAACCTGTTCACTATTAATACAAACAGTAATTGGTAAAATGGATGAATAATTAGGAGAATTGGAAGCTGTCACTGCATCTGTTTGCTTCCTGGATCGATTTTAACCAAAAACAGCTGCTTCCTCCACAGACGTGTGTCCATTCATCTGAAGTTTTATCTCCAGAAAGTGAGATTTATTTTGAAGGTTGCATTAAAGTATTGGAAGTTTATCAACTTTTACTTCTTCTCACTGCTCGGCTGCTGCGACGCTGAATCCCCATCGTGTGATAACAGAGTCTGACACGGAGCCAACTTCTGTTCTCTCCGCAGCCGACAGAGTTTCTTCTGACCCCAGATCAGATTCTGTGTTTTTATTCAGTTGTTGAGCTGAACGTTGTCTCAGCTTCAACTGGCTCAAGGTTACTGCCTATTGTCATCAAGCAAGGTTTTCTTATTGTTATTAATAACTTGGATGTTTCTATTCTCAGCCTGCAGCCTTACCTTTTTAATGTCACTGTTTATTTTTACATCAATAAAACGTGTGTGGGTCAAATTATAGTCTGATCACATTTTCCATGAAAGGATAAGATCATATAATTTGATCAAACTCTTAACTGTTGTGTTTATAAGCTGCAACATGTGGATTATTTAATTCTCCATCTCCATCTTGTTAGATGCTGTGGTCCTACCTGTGCAGCTCCGCCTGGAGGCCCTCCGTCAGTGCGGCCCTGCGCCGGGCCTCTCCGTGCAGCTCCGCCCGGAGACCCTCTGCAACCGAAGCCTTGTGCTGTGCCTCCCTGTTGAGCTCCTCCACCAGGCCCCCCAGCTTCACCTCGGAGCTCTGCAGACAGAGGAGGTCTGAGCCGACCTGCCGCAGCAGCTCCACGTCCCGGCAGCTCTCCTCCACCAGGAGGACCACACGCTGCTGCAGCAGGTGCACCAGGTCCTGCACGACAGAGACACAGTGATACTACACAGATCCTCGTCTGCACACATTTCTATAAACGTTCATATACTCTCTGAAGCATCTTCTTATATTTGATCTATTTTAATGACGATTCATGCTTGCACTTGTTTCCATGAGACACTTTATAGCTCTGCATTCCTTCTAGTTCTCTTTTCCCTGTTATTCCAATGGAGCAATGTCCTCACTGCAGCTTGCACGCAAACATAAATGGCACAATACCAACCGTGCGTCATTATCTCAAACGTGAGGATACTAGCTTTATTATCTTGCTCATGCAAATGTACATGTAGGTCAAAGTGTTTGTGACAAGCCCGAACCTGAAACCAAATCCAACCTCTGGGGGGAAAGTGAGCGAGTCGCTAGGAAACACCACAGCAGTTTGGAGAAGAGCTGAAAATACTCGTAAAGTCCTGAAATCAAGAGGTTCCCAATCTCGAGGGAGAAAAACATAAACATATTTCAGCCGCATGAAAATAAGCAGATTTGTTATTGTCTAGTCAGCTTCTTCTCATGTTTTCTCTCGTCCTGTGAGATATTTGTCTAAAAAGCATTAAAATGAAACAGCCTGAGAAACCAGAACAAGTTGCTCTTTAGTCAAACTGCTCGCACCTAAACAACTTGTGTGGAGCAGCCAACAAACCCAGAGAAAGTCCTGGTGACCGCTGCCAGAACCTCGGCATTTACCGAATGTTAACACTGGCATTTACTGCTCCCCCCCGGTTCCAGTGTAATTACTGTAATTGTGGCATCGGTGGCCCATTGGCCGTGTACATTTAAATTATGGGACTGTAATGAGGTTAAACACCACAAGGTTAAATGACACAAGTCAAACTAATGGCTCTGTGTTGCTCTGGGCTTCAGGTGAGTGTTTCCCAACAAGAGTCTAATCGCTGCAGAGACGTTGGAGGAGGAATTAGAGTTTAATGTTGTTGTTGGGAAACATTTTGATATCGATTAAAGTAAAATACCCTGACTGGCGTCTGAACCCAGTTTATACAAACCAGCCTGTTTTACGCTAGTTTTTAAATTGTGGAACTTCTAGTTTAATTATTTTAAGAGCCTGAACAATTAATCGGTTGGTTGATTTGAGCCGTTCACAGACACATCAGGTATTGTTGAGGCTGGAAACGTGTTCACCAAACTACGAGCTCCACAAGAGTGGTTGAATATATGATTATTATTGAAATGTTAGAACAAGGGTTAAATAAGATAATTAGAAGATAAAAGTTACATCTTTCTTTTACATCTTTATAAAACGTACATTTACTGACTGATTTCTGATTTACTAATCTATTTCTACTATCTGCATTGGCTCCAAAAATCCAAGTTGTTTAGATTCTTATTAATATAAATGTTGCACTATGAGTTAATGATAATATAAAATGTAATTCTTGTTTTTCCATTGAGTCTGTGATGTTTTCGGCTTCATGTACAAAGTCAAACCTGATTCAAGGATCAATCCAGACTTGTGTTAATGTCTTTGGACTTTCTCAACATTAAGAGAGTTCCTCTGACCACAGAGCAGGTGGATCTGTGAGGTTCTGTCCACAGAGCAGGTGGATCTGTGAGGTTCTGTCCACAGAGCAGGTTCTGTCCACAGCAGTGACTGTGAGGTCTGTCCACAGAGCAGTCTGCACCTGCTGCTGGTGGATTCTGCCGCTGAGCTGGTCCTGTCTCATCCTCAGCTCCACGTTCAGCTGCTCCTGGTGGAAGAGTCGAGCCGTCGCAGCCTCCAGGTCGTTCTGCAGCCTCCTCTCTCGCTCTCTGGACACCAGGAACTCCCGGTCCAGGATTCCTGCAGCCGCACAGAACACCAGACCCGAGTCAGGAGGGACAACAACCACAGAACATCTGCTTTACACTTAGAAACGTGAGTTACAGGTACAAAATATTATGTTTTTGAGAAGCTCACCATTTTAGTATAGTCAATTTCCTTTTTTATTTTGTTTATTGTATGTTTAGCTTATTTTTGGGCAAATTATTTAAACCTCAAATTATTCCATAACACAAAGAGTCAAAAACTTCTATTGGGGTTGTACAGACAAATGGGGAGGGAGGCTCGATATTATCAAATGAGTGTTATCAACACAATATCCATAATTCATGTTTTAGAAATTACAAGTACACAGTGGTTTTAATGGTTTTACAGATATTAGTGTTTAGCTCTAGATATCACAGGTAATAACACTGTCTGGTCTTACCTCTTGACGCCTCTAGAAAATATCGTTCAACAGTCCGAGACGGGAAGTTATTCTTTTATCAAACTGACCCCTGACTTCTCGCTCCTCAGATTATTTACTGTGGTGATAAGATTATTGTCACTTTCCTCGGTATCATTTTGTTTTAGTTTCCCATCAACCCTTGTTTTATTAAAGCAGTGAGTACACAAACAGAGTTTTACTGTCTGTAAATCACCTTTTCAGATTCTAGTCAAGACCTTTGAACCAAGTGAAGTTTATTGTTCACACATCATGAAACTAATTTTAAACATTAACACATTCAAATATCTAGTGAATAGCAGTGATGTCACTTTTAGATACGACACAAGATCATAATAAACTCTTTATTACAAAACATGTTTTTATAACCTTTTCTCGGTTGATAGTCATCAGTCATTATGAAAGTGTAACTGAGTTTTGGGATTTTTCTAATTAATCATTGAAACTACCTCCACTAAAATTAAAGAAACGCAGGTTAAATAACAACAGAAATAAATCCTGCTGTAGCTCAGACTGTTTAAAGTTGATTCTGTCGGTGGATTGTTACACAAAAGGTGTTTCTGTTATTGACAAAGTCGCTGTAACACAAATATAAACCAGCAACACAACGAACTACAACCTCCATTATGATTATTTCACTTTCATTTAGTGCAGAGTTCTGTTGTATCAGACTGCAGAAGGTTCAGCTGGGGGTTTCCCAATAAACTGACAACTGAGTGAACATTGCAGAAGAAACACAGTTAACACTTGAATAGACTAAAACACTGCGGAACACGTTCTTCTCTAAACTGTAAGAACACAACAAGTACACAGGTGTAACAGTAAATGTAGATATGACTGTATGATGGTAGATAGACAGTGTGTGACCTCCTGACGAACCTTTGTCGTGAGCCAGGCGAGTGCACTTAGCCGTCAGATACTGGATCTGACTGAAGTCCTCGTCCCGCTGAGCTCTGAAAAACCTCCTCATGCTCATGTGTCTCCGAGCCGCTGTCCTCTCTCTCTAAAGCCTCGTCCACCTTCCCATGATCCTCAGGGCCGGGCGGGACTGTCCCCCAGGTTCAGATAAGACCCAACGTTTCCTGCAATACTCAACTCTCCCTGTGCATGAAGAGTTTAAGCATTAATCCAAGCTGCTGTTGTCATAACACAGAGGTGAGCTGCTGCTGCTGCTGCTGCTGCTGCTGGTGGTGTGTGTCTCTGTGTGTCTGAGTGTGTGTGTTCAGGCCTGAAATGCTTTAATGCCAACTGTCCCTGCTGCTTGAATAAGAAGGAGACTCATGACTCATGCACTAATTGTCGGCTTCTTAAACATGAAGTTTCTGTATTAAAACTCTCGCCCGAGGTGATGAGAGCTGCAGGAAGGAGCCGGTGCAGGTCGGACATGTTGGGTCTCGCCGGCCGGTGGCTTCTCTGCAGCTGCCTCAGGTCTGTTCTGTCTCATTCTGCACGTTCTGTAGAGGATGGCATCACTGGCATGTGCCCTGAGGCTGTATGTGTGTGTGTGTGTGTGTGTGTGTGTGTGTGTGTGTGTGTGTGTGTGTGTGTGTGTGTGTGTGTGTGTTCGATCCAGATCCTTAGCTAAAATACTCCAGATGAGTAAAGAATGATTAGATCCTTGTTGTTGTTGGGACTGGACGGTGTTTATGGACCTGTGGTGGTGATTCTCTTGTTATTTCTGATACCTGCTATTACATTCCCCGTCAGCAGAGGGAGACAAATTAACTTTATTACTCTGGATTCAGATAAATCCCAGTAAAAATACCAGTCGGTAAAAGTGAATAGAGATAAAAACACAGGCTGCATTTCATTTAAACAATAATAAAATTATACTAGTCATCAGATTTAGATTATTTCAGTAAATTCTTAAAACATCTTTCAAATAAGATACTTTCTCTAACTGTTTTTATGATTTACACGTGTACACACTATTTTAATATATTTGTGTGTTAATAAATGTTAATTTCCTATTGTCTTTTTAAATTATTACCTGATCTGTGTGAATGCATCTGCAGGGTTGATATTTAATTGTTTTATACTCTGTGTAATGACCATTAAAATAATTCTAATTGTATTTAAAAATTGCTGTATCATGACACATGAAACCATCTTCCCCTCCATAAAGGATTGTTTACACTCAACACAATGAGATGTTTTGACCGTGAACAAACCGCACGGTGATATCAGTTCATCTTGTTTCCTGTGAAGTCGAGTGAGGAGCATCAGAGCGAATGAAGTCAGTCAAAGGAGAATATGTTCAGAAATGGCGTTTATTTAAAAGGAAAAAACACCCCGTTGACTTCTGCTTCATCAACACAAAAGTTGTAAATAGAAAATGGCAAATCATCGGTTCAAATAAATAAATACAGCATCTTCCCGAATGTGTCACCCTGCTCACAGACGGGCTCACCGACCACCAGGGGTCAACCTACTGTAAGAGCTTTTTCTTTTAGATTCAAAGTGGTGTCACATAAATAATAATAAAACATGCACAAATCATGTCAGTAGTTTTCAACATTTAAATACTGGTTGTTTGACAGAAATCATAAAACCCGCCATTTTAATACAATCAATGCCTTCGCTGAGGTTGTGATCTCTGGAAGAATCAGGTGCCACACAGGAAGTGTTCCCACACAGGAAGCGTTCCCACACAGGAAGCGTTCCCACACAGGAAGCGTTCCCACACAGGAAGCGTTCCCACACAGGAAGCGTTACCCACACAGGAAGCGTTCCCACACAGGAAGCGTTCCCACACAGGAAGCGTTCCCACACGGCGTGGACGGGGAGCACCGGTTCATCGAGCTGAGAAGCAGCCGTCAGGTCAGAGTGTGAGTCGTGGGTTCTAAATCCTTCCCTCTTCGGAAAGAGTTTTATTTACATACAGAAACGTTAAAGTTTAACAGTTTTAACAAATTTTGTTTTTGTTCCTTTTGATAAAATAGGACAGAGGTAGAATGTCAATTTTTAAAATGACATGAAACTTACTTTGGGGTTAAAGTAGTTTGTAGGAAAAGTGAAATACACTTTTGGGTCACCTTGGTAATTGTACTCACAACAACAACTTTTAGATAAATAAATGGTTTACTCTAAAACCACAACATTTTTAACATTCTAATTTCCATATGAATTTAACAGATAAGATAACAAATGTCAACTGTAGGGATTTAAGAGTTTTAACTTTAATCACCTCCTGGCTCCCACGTGCATTGACGTCTCCTTCTCAGCCTCAAAGTGATAAACATCCTGTATTTGACCTGATTTTCAACAACACCTTTAAAGCAAGTTTTGTAAAAATGAATGAGTGCTTTTAAAATCATACAAAGGGGTTTTTAACATTTGAGATGTTACAGTGACTGTGGAACAGAATCAGTGAAAACTATGAGCGTCTTCAACACAATACAAAACTTCCATTGGAAATCTGCTGTGTGTGGAAACCCAACTACAAAAATATAATATAGAGCTGCAATGATTAATAACTTAATGGAGCAACAGTCTTGGTGATCGATTTCATCGTTTGACATTTATCAAGCAAAATAATTGATTTCTCCAATTTCTGAAATGTGAGAATTTGCTGATTTTCTTTGTCTAAAACGAAAGTCGATTAAAGATTTGACGTCACCTTGGCTCTGTGGTTTGAAAGTAGTTTTATGGACCAATTTATAAATCAACTGATTAAAATGAATTAGTTGCAGCCTTAAGTGACAAAGACTCATTGAAAGGGAGAAAATAATTTAAAAAAAAGAATTGCTAACTCTTAATCTTCCAGAGAACACGTTTCCAAACAACAGAAAAATAAAAGTCTAACATGTTCGACGCTCGGTGCTCAGACGAGGCAGCAGCTGCTTAAATCCTTGTTCAGCTGAAGCTAATTCAATTAAACATGACGACACCGACCTGATCCCGGAACAGATTTAACACACCGACGTGCACCTTTACGTAACACAGGACGAGGCAATAAAACAATATAAAAGAAAATTAAAAAGAAATAAATGAAATGTAACTTGTGTTTTTAGTCCGGGGGGAATGCTGGTGTGAGGGATAAATTGACGGAATGAACTCAGAATCTGGATCTAATGTTTTAAATCAATCACGAACAGGGAGTCTGGATTCTTTTATTTTGAAGGAGCCCAGTCAGGGGAGTCACATTTAAAAGCTTAAGGGCTGCTAGCGGCTGACCAGGCCGTCTTTATAAGTCACCCAGGTCTTACCGCTGCCTGGCCGCTGCCCTCCAGCTTATCCTACGCTAGCTGGGAGCTACTACTGGCTTTCTACGTGCTCTCTTGACCTGACACTGCGAGGCTATCTCAGGCGTTTGGGGAAGTAAGCGCTATCAGATGCAAAACTACACGAATGAATAAGCAGCCTGCATCCTGTCGGCACCGGGGGAAATCACAGAGTCAGTTGAATTTGATCTCTGCAGTGGCCTGTTTGAATATAATCCTCTTCTCTGAGCTGAGAGGGAACAAACAACCGCCTCCTTGTTTCAAGTCACGAGACACAGAGAGAACGATCACATTTTAAATTTACATTTTTAAAAAGGTCTGAAGGTTGTGTGTGAAAATAAAAGACAGACGTTCAGCGGCTCTAGAACTCCGGAGTAGTGAGGACAGCAGGGTCGCCTGCAGCAGAGTTCAGGTGTGGTTGTGTGGACGCACTCTCAACGCAGTGGAAAATCATGCTTCTCTATATGGAACAAAAAAAAAGCTTATTCACAGCATTTTCAGCGAATCGACTAATCGAGACAAAGCAGAAGCCAGAAAAAGAGCCTGTCCTTTTGGTGAGATCTTATTTTAGTGTCCTAGACGTTCAATTTGTTCTTAGTTTCACAGACAACGCAGGAAATTGTTCAACGTTACTCAAAAACGAAAAAAGCTGAAGCACAAATTGAGAAAAACTCACAAACACAGAAGTCAGAGAGCAAAATGTGGAAGGATTCAAAATCTCAGTCAGTTTTCCATCCCACTGTTATGTCAGTTCAACAAGATGCAGGCAGTAAAGAAAAGAAAAGAAAAACAGCGCATTGCACTGGTTTGGTCTATTGATGGGTGTAGGTCATCATATAAATAACAACAACGATAACCAAACGGTAATACCATAATAATAATAATAACGCTAATAAAAACAGTTCAGACTAAGGTCCCCCCCCCGCCCCCCTCCCTCTGCCGCTTTACCACTGCTGCCAGCTGAAGTCGTCGTTGGATCCGAAGACGAGGAAGAAGCCCAGGATGGTGCCGAAGATCACCATGTTACCCGTTAGCACAAGTGCACACGCCCCCCAGGCGATCTGTGAACCAACGCCAGAGGAAGTCGGTCATTAACGACGTCCAGGTCAAAACCAACCGCACCAGTTAACAGGAGAAATGCAACACTACCAGCAGCCACCAGGGATAAATGGTTTAAAGTTAAAGTTTGATGTTTTAAATTTCATGATAAGGTAAACTTAAATTTTCGAAGGAGGGGCCACAAAGCTCCGACTACAGCGACTTACGACTTCAGCTCTGGCGAAGACGACGGGCAGGCCGAAGGCTGAGATGACGATGCCCGTCGTGAGGAAGATGGCCAGCTCTTTGCAGGCGTTACTGGCCGAGTCTGTGTCGTCAATCACCCTCCGCGAGATGCAGTACGGGATCGGACACAGGATGTAGAAGAAGAGGAGGAACAGAGGCCAGTATTTACTGCAGACGGGGAAAAAAAGAGGCAGGAATTCATTCCCACAAGGTTTAAACTGACACAATGCAGGATATATGCTGCTTTTTGATGCCAATATGTTAATATTGATACCAAAAATATAAGATGTAGCAATGGAAATTAGATTATTTTAAGGATATACTCGACTAAGATGCAAAAGTGTGTCAAAACAGAATTAGAATAAGCTGCACTATTGATAATAAATAATGAAAAAGAAAGTATCCATATGGACCAGCCTGTATTATTAATATGGTGAAATTGGCAGATAATAGCAGTGAGGCTCTACTGATCTCCACGTTTTGCTTCCTCTCCTCCAGGCTGCTGATCTGAGGCCTCGTGTCTTCATCATGACTGAGAGGAACCTCGTGTCAGGGACTGAAAGAACTTTGTCTGGGCTTCAGTGAAAAGACAAATCAGCTCCATCCATCTATGTTAGAGGTGTGTGTGTGGGGGGGCTGCAAATACACAAAGCCTTTGTTTGAATTTCACTGATCGATCAGATCCCAGTGCATCACAGGCTGGATTACAAGGCAACTGTCAAGAGGCTCCTGAAAGACTCAGCGGTAGTTTAATGATTGATTTGTGGTAATTGTATAACCTGTTATTTTCTCCTCCACTAACATCAGGACCCAAAGGTAAGTTGATATGAGGCAGTGATTCTTAATAACTGAGTTGAGACCTGGAACATTCGGTGTCGGCTACACGGCCAAAAATATATAATCTGGCTGAAGCAAAATATCCATCATCTGTCCATCAACTCTGAAAAACCTCTCTGTCACTCAGGGAGCTTATTTCCACTTAGGGTTTATTCTGCTGCATCAACCTGGTTTTATAACAGGTGAGTTAGGAACATCCCAGAATATCTCATAAATCCTGAGTTTCATTTTACATGAAAACCAAATAAACTCAGGTTTCACTTTCACTCTTCTCTTTATGTCAACACACACTTCCCCTCGTCCTCCTGATGCTGCCATTTATCAGGAACAAACCTTAATTCATGATACATGTTGTGTGTCTGTCTGTGTGATTGTGTGTGTGTCTGTGTGTCGCTGGCACTTACTCGTACACAGGGAGGGCACATCCAAGCATGAGGAACATGAGACCGATGGCCCCTCCGAAGGACAGACTGATGAGAGCTGCAGGACAGACAGAAGGAAGTCATCATCATTATCAGGGACAAAGCAACACACACCATCTGTGTGGCCCCCAGGAGCCCCCCCCCCTCCCAGCAGCAGCAGCAGGGCCCCTGAGGAGCATCATGTGAAGAATCAGCTGATTTCACGTGTCCACAGCATCACTAGCAGAGGAAACCACGCTGCTGCTGCTGATGATGCTCACAGAAATGTAATCCACTTGCATCAAGCAGAGCGTCTCAATCAGGTTAAAGGTGCATCCATCCATCCACACACACACACACACACACACACAGACACAGACACACACACTGCTGCGGTGCTACACTCCTGTCAAACACTGTCTCTTACATACTAAACACTGAATAAAGGAGCGGCTCGTGTGAATGTGTGTAATTGATGATAACGCTGCTAATTGATAAGCTAGTGCGGCTACATGCTAACGCTGTGATGCTGGCCCCGGCAGCAGCTAGCTAGCTTAACAATAAAACCCCGTTAGCTCGCGGAACGTGCAGAAACGCGCCGGTCCGCCCGCGGGTTGGTTTTAACGGAGCTGCTCGAACCCGAGGCCCGGGTTCAGAGGCTTTTTCCCCGGGTGAATGAAAGAGAATCGAACCTTTAATCCCGGCCATGGCTGCTGGAGACGAGCTGGAGACACAGTGACAACACTTCCCCCTCCAGTCCGCCGCGCTGCCTTCACCGGCCGCCTCGCGCCGCGGAATTATCAACACTCCACACGCAGACACAGGAATACACAAGCTATAGAACTGTTATGACAACAATAATAACCACTTTATTTGTGTAGCACTTAATCTAAACTAGGTGACAAAGTGCTTCACACAAATCCATGGTATAAAGAAGAATTTATTATAATAACAGGTATTCACTTCAGTTCAATTTTAAAGGCCAGATCATAACATAATAAGGTCGAGACTTTATATTTTATAGAAAAACACAACAGTTCCCACGTATGGGTAAACAATAGACAGGCAGATATTCAATTAACATAGCAAAATGAACTTAACTACTATGTGCAAATAGAATTAAACTGAATCAGACAGAAGTGCAACAGAAAACATGATGTGCAAGGGTGGATTAGAAACATTTAATACAATGTAGATGGTAGAATTGAGACCAGAGGACAATAGTGCAAAGATGTTCTAATAAATAACGTCCAGGTTACTTAAACTGTATAAATGAGGTATATGAATCATATGGTGGTAGTTTGCAAATATGCTCTTACAATATACAGGATGCATATATATATATATATACACACAATGTAGATGAATATTATAAAAGTAGAGCATTTGTATAATGTACAGTATTTACAGCCCGCTTTGATTTATAATGTCGGAAATATATGCGTATGTGTAAACCTGAAATTATTAGGAATAGTATTAAAACGCCAACACACATGGATATTTTCTGCCAGTTACTCTGGACTCCAAATCACATCCTCACTTTTTGCACTTTCCATTTTCTTTTATTATTGTAACGTTAATGTCCTTAATTTTAAGATGTGAACATAGGGAATGTACATCGGAGCTGCATTTCTACGGTATTTCGTTGTGTTATTGAACGCACCGTAAATCTGCGACAAAGGAAAATAAAAACCTTATATTTAAAACATGTCTACTTTATTAATAACTTTTAATAAAACCTCATAAACTATCTTCAAACTTCTATTCGCGTGTTTGAATTTATTGACAATAAAAGATTTATCTCGCTGAACCGGAAGCGAACCAGGTGTACTTCCGCTCCTCCCAGAACCTCACACGGGCCAAGATGGCGAGCGGAGGAGTGTCCGTAGCTTCGCTGTGGACCGAAGTGAACCGCTGCGGGCAGAATGGCGACTACACCCGGGCCCTGAAGGCTCTGACTAAAAGTAAGGAGCCTTTGGTGTTCATATGGCCGTCGATCAGCACCGGAGCTGCGGCCAGTGGGCGGGCGGACTGGGCTTTTCTCCGGGAAAGCGGGCTGTACTGGGCCAGCTGTTAGCATGTAGCTAGGCTAACAGCAGCTTTCTTGCAAGACCTCTCAAACGTCGACTTGTTGGTCAAACTTCTCCCCCGAGCTGCACACGTCAGGGTCCCAGTGACCTTTTAAACTGTTTCCTGTGGGTTTAGTGTTTTTAGAAGGTTTAATACTCTGCCTCGTATCTCCTCCTCCGTCCTCCTCTGACCACTGACGTGTCCCTAGCCGGGATGCTAACTTCTCATGGCTGGCAGCTGATCCGCTTCCAGTCAGAGGCTCTAGTCTGGAGGAACCTTTAAACTTCTCCTCACTCTCCTGTTTTAATGCGGTTAAACTAGTATTAAGTCCAGTAAGTGACAAACGAAAACCGAGCAAAGCCTCAACTTCATTTTAAACTCACTTTCTTTCCTTCTTTGCATCTGAGGAAACATGGAAAAGGCTTGTTAGTCTGTGTTGTGACTGTGCAAACACAACAGAACAAAGGGTTTCGTCCTCTAATCAAATCATGCCTCTTATAAAGATTCCTCACGTTAGTATACACAAGTATAACATCTGACTGCATTGTAAATGTAAGCATTAGAAGTTTAGATAAGGTTCTTCAGGGAATTCTTAATAAACACAAGGTAACACTGGTGCAAAGAGCAGCCAAGGGATTGATATAGAAGAGTATTATAAATGACCAGTATATCCACATTAACCCAGGAAGATCAAACACGGTGCAAAACTTTGTCAGATTTCTGAAACTTATATTTCATTTACATCTTTAACCCCATCTAGACCAGATACCGTCTGCAATTAAATGTTTTAAAAAATTTGAATCACTGAAGTGGTGCAAAAATTGGAGAAGATCAAAAGTGTTTTCAGAGCATTGAATCAGTGTTGTTGTTCTTCTTCCTTAATATGCATCTCTGAGTGTGTTGTAATGTGTGTTTTCTCTTCTGTCGCAGTTTTGCAGGATAACAGGGAAGATGTGACGGCTCTTCAGTGTAAAATCGTTTGCCTTACTCAGAACGGCAGCTTCAAAGAGGCTCTGAATGTCATGAACACTCACACAAAGATGCTCGGCAGGTAAACAACAACCACCACTTATTTCGCTTGACATTAACATCACCCTCTCGGGGTTTGGTCAACATTAATCCCTGCTGTTATTAGAGCTACATCACTGAGATGTTTATTTTCTCTTGTCCATCAGTGAGGTGGTGTTTGAGAAGGCGTACTGCGAGTACCGGCTGAACCGAGTGGAAAACGCCCTGAAGACCATTGAAAATGCTCCGGAGCAAACTGACAAGCTGAAGGAGCTTTACGGCCAAGTGGTGAGGATTTCTGACCAGTAGCTTAGATATAATATTACTGGATGCTTGATGTGTAGTAGACTGTATATGTTTGAGATTTGGAAGAAGGTTGTGGCTCTGTACTCATGTTTTTTTTACTTCCCAACATCAAAACTTTGCCTGACTGGATTTGTCTCTCCCTCTTCATTTCCTAGTTGTACAGACTGGAGCGCTACAACGATTGCAAGTCCGTCTACACAGATCTGATCAGGAACTCCCAGGATGAGTACGAGGAGGAGAGGAAGACCAACCTGGCTGCTGTTCTGGCTGCAATGAGTCAGTGGGAGAAAGCCCCTCTGGTAAACACCTCACTGACAATACTTTTTGCATTGTTGATCACATCTGGGCTGATGGTTTAGTCTATAAACTGATGCTCTTACAACACAAAACTGTTTTTGATTGCCTCACTTTGTATATTTTAACTGTGCGTTAATTTAAGATGTGTTTCTTCCACTGCAGGAAGATCTCGGTCTCCCAGAGTCGACCTATGAGCTGTGTTACAACACTGCCTGCGCTCTGATTGGCCAAGGACAGCTGGTGGAGGCTTTTAATAAATTACAACAGGCAGAAGGTCGGTCACAGGCATCGTACCTTTTATCAGCAAGTCCTTTTCTGTCCTGCTATGAATTAATATTAAATTATTGTTTTTTTTTCTTCAGAGCTTTGCAGAGTCTCGCTGGCAGATGATTCTGTAAGTGGCATAAACTTTGTTTTATTAAAATATGTTTGTATCATTTATCAAATTGGACTTGTATTCTGGCCTTGATAAGCTTTGGGAAAGTCACAGACAATTCAGAAAGGGATTAATCTTGTCAATAACACAGTTTGTCCTGAGAGTGAGTCAAACATGTACTGTCCCGAGCTCCGGGTGTTTGAGTTCTCCCCAGAATAATCACCTGTCATTCCTGGTTGTTTCCCTTTCAGGATGTAACTGAAGAGGACATTGAGTCGGAGTTGGCCGTCATTCATTCTCAGATGGCTTACATCATTCAGTTACAAGGTCGGACAGATGAGGCGCTGCAGCTCTACAACCAGGTCATCAAGCTCAAGTAAGTCCAGGATGTTTATTGTTTAACGTGAGGAATATAGATGAGAAGAAAGAGACTAGGGTTGAAATGATGTTGTCGTAGTGAAGTTTGAATTTGTGTTGTGATGGTACAGATGTAGATTTCTGCAAGATCTAAATGAAATGGTCTCAGAAGCCATTCAAAGGCTGTAGAAGAGATTTTAATTTTAATTTGATTTATTTCCAGACCGTCAGACGTGGGGCTGCTCGCTGTGACTGCCAACAATATCATCACGATAAACAAGGTGGGTGGACTGTGAGCCGGCCAACGTGTGTGTTTAATGAGCTTTAATCAGCATCGAGACATAACAGCAAACCTCATTACTTCGTGCTTAACCAGGCTCATCAAGCCTGATTCCAACTGGAGCAAGATATGTTTTCATTAACGCTCTGTGTGTTCCCTCAGGACCAAAACGTGTTCGACTCAAAGAAGAAGGTGAAACTCACCACCACTGAGGGGGTTGAGTACAAGTTGGCGAAGAAGCAGCTGCAGGCTATTGACTTCAACAAAGCTTTGCTGGCCATGTACACAAATCAGGTACGGTGATGGAAACAGGAAACACCCCAGATGTGACTCAGAGGAAACGTTACGGTGATGACTGATGTTTGTGTTTGTCGTTAACAGGCCGACCAGTGCAGGAAACTGTCCTCCAATCTTCAGTCTCAGAACCCAGGTCACCCTCGACCGGTCCTCATCCAGGTCGCTCAGCTGTGCAGAGAGAAGCAGCACAGCAGAGCCATCGAGCTGCTCCAGGTACCACCCAGTTCATGTTTCATTCCCACAATTGAAATGTATGTAAACATCGTTATTCACATACACTTTAAAGAAAAACTGTCAATGACTTTAACTCTATTTACCAAATTAAGCTAATTAAGCTGTTGTGCCCGATGTCTGTGGCTCTATAAATGTTGAGATCTATTAAATTTAAAACATGATCAGTAACCAGCTGTTTGTTTTCCCGCTATTTATGGTTCCATTCATCCACAACTGCTACAATCAAGTGTGTGCTGCTGTTAACGTTGTCACTAGTATGTGTGTATTCAGCGATTTGTGTTTCCACACATCTTAAACTGTGTCTTCCTGTTTTTCAGCAATTCTCTGATAAGCATCCAGAGAGTGCATCTGGCATCAAACTGACAATGGCACAACTATATTTAATACAAGGTACAGTTTTGTGTTTGTATTTATGTTATGATGCGTTCAGACAAATTCTACTGACTTTGCGTAGGAAGTAATTCTACATATATTAAAGCTTATATGAAAGCATATATTTTACTGATGAACGGAGCTGACTTTGTATTGAACCCTATTTGTTTTGATCCTCAGGTCATGTGACAAAGGCCTGTGATGTCCTGAGGTCCATTGAAGAGTTCAAGCACAAATCAGGGATGGTGAGTCTTTAAAAGAAAACAACATTGTGCATTTGAGTCATCAGGTAGTGTTGATTTCATACTTTTGACAGTGTAAAGTCATTTCTCATCACATTGACTCTAACTGGGTGTCTCTCTTCTCAGATTTCAGCTCTAGTAACGATGTACTCCCATGAAGAAGACATCGACAGCGCTATTGACGTCTTCAAACAAGCTATCGAGCATTTCCAGTCTGAACAGGTACTGTATTGACAGACTATGGTAATAAATGCAATGGAGCTATTTTTAAAAACTACTAACCACTTATAGTCTTAACTGTGTGTAAAGACAATCCGACACATGTTAGTTCCTGAACATGTTTCCACTGGTTAATGTTCCTGTTCTTTGTTTTGTTTTTGCTCCGCAGCCTGGATCTGCTTCACACTTGGCTCTCGTACGAGAAGCTGCCAACTTCAAACTGAAGTACGGACGGAAGAAAGAAGCCATTAGTGATCTGGAGCAGCTGTGGAAGTGAGTCCCGGCATGTGGGGTAGCAGAGTCACACATGACGTGTAATCTCAGAGGGTCTCTCTCAGCTGCTGATTTATCAAAGTTGATATTACTTCATGCTAACGAATATTGTTTACTTTTCTTTAAACAGCCAGAACACCAAGGACATCCACACGTTGGCACAACTCATCTCAGCGTATTCCCTGGTGGACACGGACAAAGCCAAATCGTATCCTTATCACCTACCGAACATTTGATTATTATTTTAGTGTTTGATCAACAGAAATAATGAAAAAGTATATTTTTTCTTGATCAGTTGTTTGACCAAGTCGATATCTAGCAGATAAAATGATAAAAGAATAAGTTCTTTAAATCCTCAGAAGACCAAACGACAGATGGTTGATCTAGAATCTGAAATGATGGAGTGCAGGTGAAGTGTCAGAACAGTAATGTTTCCTTAGCGTTCCTCTCTAGCCTTAGCAAACACCTTCCCTCCGCCGAGGCCATGTCTCTCAACGTGGACGTGGACGAGCTGGAGAACTCACACGGGGCCACATATGTCAGGAAAAAAGCCGGTAAAGTCCCGGGAGAAAATCTACCTAAAGAACAAGGGTGAGGCCTCCACGTCAGATTCATGATTTTCACATTTATTCTATTCTTTTTATAGAAGCTGTTGTTTTAACCTACATGTCTACATTTCCTTTACAGCCAAGCTGAGATTAAGAAGAAGAGGAAGAAGAAGAAAGGTACATAGTCACTTGTTACCTCATATTTTGTAAAGTCCTTTTATTGAGATAATCTTTACAACACTGAGTAACGTTTACTCTGCAAAAGCACCCCCCTGCTGCCTCACATGGTTATTTATTCTGTCTGTGCAATGAAGCCTAATGAATCATACTCTTATTTCAGGCAAACTTCCCAAGAACTGCGACCCTAAAGCAACCCCCGACCTTGAGAGGTGGCTGCCCATGAGGGAGCGCTCCTACTACAGAGGCAAGAAGAAGGGAAAGAAGAAGGAGCAGATCGGAAAAGGCACACAGGGAGCGACGGCAGGAGCTTCAGCCGAGCTGTGAGTATGAGCATGTGCATGTCACCTGAGACAAAGAGCTGTCTGGGGGCAGTTTCATGAAATTTGAACCTTGTGATCAACTCTTCTAATGGAGGGAAAGCAGCAGAAATTGTCCTTTTGATTTTTCTGCCGATGAATTCTCAGCGGAGACCTCCATGTGGTGACTCGGCCAAAATAAAGTCGGTCTAATGAAAAGTCCATCTGTCAGAATGAATGTCTAACGGCTTAAACACGAGATGTTAAAATATCAGCTTTCAATTCGTCTCTTTATGAGTTTTAATCTCACACAGGAATTGTAGAATTGGGTTTTTGTAAGAATCCATAACTCACAACATTCACATATGGATGTAGAAGAGGTTTGTTGAAACAGTTGATGAAACAGTTAGATGTTGGACTTTGAGAACAATCTGGTTTTCTCTCTCCGTTCCAGGGACGCCAGTAAGACGGCCACCAGCCCCCCCACCTCCCCCAGACCAGGGTCCGGTGCGTCCGGCTCCACCTCAGCCGCCCCCGCCAGCAACGTGGTCCCACCGCGGCAGCAGAAACCTGCCGCCCCGGGGGCCACTCGCAAGAAGGCACCACAGAAGAAGAAGAAGGGAGGAAAAGGAGGCTGGTAGACGGGAGGAAGAGAGAGCCACGGGATACATCGACCTCTGTGTGGCCGACGAATCACCAAGAGATCATAAACTCTTTTTTTTTATGTTTCAACTTTCATTTAAGTTTTGATTGTTGCCGTTCATTTAAATGTCTCAAACCAAAACTTCCCCTTTTTCGCTGAACGTTTAAAGGACAGCTTCTCTAAAATGAACTTTTAGTCGCTCTTCAAGAGCTGAGATTTCTCTCAAGTTCATGAACTTTGAGGTGAGACAAGAATGATTCAATGATAACTTTTACTTAGTGTGAGGAGACCGAGTGCAAGTTCTGGTTTGATAGATGGATCTGAATCCTACATTACCCATGAGCCTCTGCTTCACATCTCGATACAGAAGCCATTCAGATATTCAAATAAAAAATTCAAGAACTCCAACGTTTCTAAATTAATTCAAATCGACCCTGAATCTAAAAGTAAATCTATTTCAATGAAGAATTAATGAACGCATCAATATTCCTGATGCATCATGAACTTAAACGTGTCGTTCCTTCAGCTGTGCACTCGCTTCAATGAGAACCATCCTGTTCATCGTGAGGTGGCTTCTGTTCGGTCACATCTGTAACAGTAGAGAGAAGCTGGTTCTCTTCTGCAGATCTGAGCTCCAGCGTTCAGCTCAGACTGGAGAGCTTCTCTCTCAGCTCTCCTCGGGAGTTTCCTCAAGTTTTCCTCCTCTAGAAAAGTCTGATATGAAGCCGGCTGCTCCAACTGAGCTTGAATATTTTTTTATATCAAATCATGCATCTTTCTGCCCTTTAACATGTTTCACAGACTCATCTTCCACATGTGAGGATGCTGTTTGTAATCACCTTCACAATGTTGAACGTGTACATTTTCATCCAATAATTAAAACAAGAAACTGTGGAAAACACGTGAGTTTAAGGACCTTTTTGGAAACCAGCTGCTTCTACGATGTAACTTGAAGTTCTGATTTAGGAGAATTGTCTTTTAATACTTTGTGGTCGGAGGTCACACTCTGCCTCATCTCTCAAATTGTCCCTTTACTTTCAGTCGACCATCGACCTCTGAGCATTGGATGAAATGTTAAAGAGTATTTATTTTTTGAATTCCTGTGTTGGTCTTAATTCAAGCGAGAGAGAATTTTAACTCGAGTTTAATTCTGTCGGATGCATGTTTTAGGAAATGAGGAAGGAGACTATTTTGGCCAAACAGGTTTCCAGTTTTGTTAAATCTTAATAAAACTATTGACAACAGCAACACAAATACCTTGTGTGTTACTTGTGACAGTGTTTGTGGCTCAAATTGTGTTTTTGACGATTTGAATGATCTATATTCTGAAGGCTTATGGATCAAGCCTTCAGAATACATTCAAAGGGATATAAATGCAGTAATAATGCATTTCAGTATTTATCACATTGAGAGTAATTTCTATAATTTGAAAATAATGAACGATACATATAATGTACTTATTAAGACTCAAACAGGATAATATTTAGTTCATGACCGGCTCATATTAGCAGTATTTTTTCTTACACCAAACAATATGTGATTTAATTGCCTCAGTGTTTGCAGAACAGTTCTTTGACTGAGGGCTCATTAATGTTTTCCTATAATCATGTGCTATGATTTCTTTACCACCAAAACATCTGCCAAAAAAATAATATCATATATAAACAGATAAATAAATGTAGAAATACATTAATAAAACTGTGGAGAAATATACAAAAATCTGAATGAATAGATGTACAAATACATTATAAAATGTAGAAATTTATGAATTAATTTCTAATATATATATATATATTGTTATATTTATGTATGTTCTTTTTCATCCTTCAAACTGGACACCATCGGTGACATGTGGACAAACACTGTCCGCAGCAGTTCTCTTGATTGGATAATTGACCTGATTGTCCCCGCCCACTCGTAGACCCAGGTCTCAGGTGATTGGCTGAAATCGAGCCTCACCTGTCTGGACTCTCCTTCCCTCATGTGGTTTCCTGCCAAGCTCCTCAGATGATGATCTGCAGCTGTCGAGTTGGAGGTGTTGTGTTGTGGACACGATGCCTCGTCTTCCGCCCATCTACACAGATTTCTTCTTCCAGCCTCTGACGGAGGACGTGGAGGAGCTGCTCGCTCGCTTCCAGCAGGCCGACTCGGTGAGGTACGAGGTGTTCTCAGCCATCTGGAGGAACATGGCCCTCTCTGATGTCTTCCTGGGCTGCGCAGGTGTGGGTGAGAAGAAGAGGTTCAGCAGAGTGACACTAGCCACAGCCGTGAAGTACTTCCTCTCTCCGTACAGCTACCAGATCAGAGTGGGAGGCCTGTACCTGATGTTCGGTTTCTACCACACGCAGCCCGCTGTTCCCCCTGGGAAGATCCGACTGGCCCTGCAGGACTGGGACCAGGTTCAGAAGTTCCTGAAGGACACTGTGGAAGCTGGACATCACGATGTGCTTTACATCTACAAGAAGCTGGTGTCCATCAAAGCCATCCACTACACCGCCATGCCTCATCTCCTCTCCTTCATAAAGCAGAGGAAGCCAAAGAAGGAGCAGGTGTGTGCAGATTTCGTGGGGAGGGCCACGGCCGTGCAGGAGCTCATCTCCGCAGACCTCCTGGAGGAGATGAGCAACGTCCAGGCTCAGTATGAGAAGCTGAAGGAGGCCACGGTGGAGGTCAGCAGCCAGGTCACCATGACGCAGCAAGACTTCGCCTCCCACCTGAAGGACACCATGTCAGAGTTCCTCACATGGCAGCAGAAGATGTTCTCACAAAACGGCAAAGACAAGAACTCTGGAGACGAGGAGGAGGAGGAGGAGAAACCAGATGAGGAGTCCAGCAACAGGGCCAGGCTCCTGTGCTCCATCAAGAACAAGAGCTACAGCGGCGTCCAAGAGGTGACCAAGGGCCGGAGGCACCGCCAGACCCAGGTGGTGGACTCCTCCAGGTCGGGGGTGGAGTACAGTCAGGAGACTGGGGCCGGCCACAAAAAGAGGCCCCCGTCCCTGAGAGCCCGGACCAGGCAGAACCTCAGGGTGGAGCCCGAGAAGAACAAGCTCAACGCCTGGCTCCTCACTGCTCCGGAGAGGCCGACGGGCGACCGGTGAGGAGGAGACGACCCGGCAGCACCGTGATGGGAGGGGAGGAGGGAGGGGGGGGGTTTCATATTCTGTTCTCACAGGTTCACCCAGCTCGGCTCATTTAAAATAAAGACTTTACTTTTCTATAGAGTTGGATTTGAGTTGATTGTTCAGTTATTGTATGAAAAATATTATATTGGGATCCTTTTCATTTCTAAATAAAAGTACGGAAAATATGACTTTGATATGAGTTTTGTTTCAAAATCAAAGAATAAACAAGTGATTAAAAAAAAACGTTTTCTGGATTTGAAAGTATAAAAATAGAATATCTGAATATTACTTTTGATCTAAAATAATAACTCAGTTGTGAAAAAGTGAAGTAACGCTGAATAAAATATAATCAGTGTTTTCAGGCCTTTTATTATTGTAAAAAGTTGTCTTGATTAAAATGTTTTTATAATTAGAATCCGAATTAAGAAAGAGGAGCAGAAATTAATTATTTTTGATTTAATGTGTTTATTTATTCTATTTTCTAAGAGCTTAAATCACTGTGTAGTTGAAAATGCACCGCACCCAAAATATTGGTTAATATGAATATTGATTTCGAGTTCAGTTGATATGATGGTGAAGGGAAGCTCGCGCCCCCTGGTGGTCAGCCTGAGGTAGCGCATCAACAAAGAGCGGGTAAACAGGCCGGAAATGAGTTCCCTTCAGCTTCCTGTTCGTTAATCCACTTGTTGAGGAGCTGATCCGCAGCAGGAGGCGAATTTAAAACTTCACCCAGAACAATGTCCGCCTGACTCCGAGCAGCGAAGCCGCTTGTCGAGCACCATGGTCGGCTGGAGAGAAGCCGGAGCCCTCGGTGCCTCCGCGGCTGTGGCGGGGGGCGTCGCGTACCTGATCTGGAACTACGCGTCCTTCTCCGGGCAGAAGACGCCCGAAGCCCGGGCCGGAGGAGGAGAAGGAGCCGGAGGAGCCGGAGGAGAAGGAGGAGGAGGAGGACAGGAGGGAGAAGACAAGAAGGAGGTGGATGGAGCGAAGAGGAGGAGAAGGAAGGAGGAAGAGGAGGAGATGAAGATAACCGAGCAGAGCGTCTCTGCTGCAGCGGCTCCTCCGCCTGTTGCTGCGGCCAAACACCCAGAAACACCCGAGGTAAGAGGCGTCTTCCCCGGACTCGAGCTGCTGGGGACGTCGGCTGGAGGCTGGAGGATGATGGAGGATTTAGATTTCTGTGAAAATATTAAACATGTAACAGGGGCGGATTGTGACTCATTGGGGCCCTGGGCACTGACATTTAAAAGCCCCCCACCCCACCCATGTCACTGTAGTGTCTCTTTCTATTGGGATTGTGTCTTTGTGGTAATTTAGCTTTTGGTCATATGTCTGTTTTTAGTATTTTTGTCGGTTCTTCGGTCATGTTGTGTGTCCTTGTTGTGATTCTGCAGATCTCTGTATTTGTTTTGTGTGTCTTCATACTCGTCGTGTGTCACCGCTGACTCATTCTGCGTCTTTTTGCAATCGTTTTACTTCTCGTTGTGTTAAAGTAATCCACTTTTGCTTCTATTTTGAACAGATTTGTGTCTCAGTGACTCGTCCATGTCACCAAATAACAAATAATGTCAAGAAAAACCTTCAATTTAGAATATTCAGCTGAACCTCAGCTGTGTTAAGGACTGATATTGAATTTAAAGGCTCTGGAAAATCATTTATAAACTAATAAATAGCTGCTTGGTATTCTGGGAAATGTAGGAAGTCCCCCAACAAATCAGCAATTTCCCTCATAGCCAAATAACGTTACTACATAATATACATGTTTTGTATTCTTTGATTAATTGTTTTTTTAAACATTCAAACGATACCCAGGCCTTATCTGACGTGTAGTGTTCTGTGTGTGTTGTGTGTGTGTGTGTGTCTGTTCACAGTCCAGGCCGAGGGGGACCCAGGTTCTGGTTCTGGGTCTGGACGGAGCCGGTAAAACCAGTTTGCTTCACTGCCTGAGCACCGGCAGCCTGGAGCAGGACATCCAGCCGACTCAGGGCTTCAAC